>JAUTDX010001115.1:0-52203 GCA_030844895.1 Ambrosia x helenae | reverse complement strand
CAAAAATTACCTAACAACATCTTGCATATGTAATAATGCTGACGTATGATAAATCCGAGTTTGTGTAACATATATGTAACAAAATAATCTACCCGGCGCTTTTTTGTTTTTTGTTGCCGAAACTAATAAAATTGAATATAAAAGCTATTCTGAAAAAATCAGGAAAAAATAATGTTTTTACATAGGGTTTCCACGGGTTTCACACAACTCAAGTGGGTTTCTAATATAACCCAACCCTATATATATATATATAGTAGGTGAAATCCGTGCACGGGATGCACACGGAAAGACTAAATCATTTTTAAGGTTTGTTTACTAAAGACCAAATTAAGAAGTAAAGCATCTATTGCAAGCAAAGTCTGTTACTAATTAAGGTCTGTTCCAGAGTAGTGGTCTATTAAGGAGATTTGTTTGAAACAGTTGTTGCTTCAAACAGATGATGCTTAAATAGTTTGCTTGCAACATCTGTTTGAAGCAAACTGTTGAAGCAACAGTCATTTTAAACATATCTCCTTAACAGACCCACTGCTCTGGAACAGACCTTAGTAAACAGACTTTGCTTGCAATAGATGCTTGACTTCTTGATTTGGAAAGATAATAAAACGCTCGTTTTTTTTAATAGCACTATAGTACTCATTGGAAAGATAATAAAACGCTTGTTAATTTGGTGTAATTGTTTTTTAAAAAAAATGTCATTTAAAAAGTTATTAACGTTTAAAAATCATGGGGGAAAGTGCATGTGTTGTGCACATGAGAGGGAAAAATAATTTAATAGTAGATGGAGTATCCATGACCCATTTAATTAACCGGTAAAATAAGCGGGAAAAACTTAGTTAGATGGCCTGAGAATATGTCATGTGTCCCACATTGCTTTCATTTATAGATTATAGAAGATGTATGTATAGATATAGGTTAGGTTTCTATCCAAAGGATATTTTTCGTAAAAAGTTTGAGAAGTCTATGTAGTCATTATATTTAAATTTTGGCTATGATGTCTTTGAGTTCATTTGCATTGTATTATATAGAAAAACAACAAACGTAAACAATTTAAAACACAATCAAATATATTATAGACAATGATTTTAAAACACATTGATTACTTTCTTTGTATGGTGTTTTGATTGAATGTTGAGAATACATTAAATACGTTTTAAATTGTTATGTTTTGTGTTTTTTTCTATATAATAATATACGAGTAAATTACTATTTGAGTCCTTGTGTTTTGACGGTTTTAACTACTTGAATCCAAAATCAAAATGTTTAACTATCTGAATACCTGGTTTTTCTATTTATAACTATAATGAGTCCATTTAACTAACTCCATCCATCAACACTGTTAGTTAGAAGGGTATTTTAGTCATTTACATCTGAGGTACAAGTTTCTAATGTACAAGATATTTAAAAATAAATTTACTGTTTTATTATTATTATTATTATTATATACGAATATATATATATATATATAGCCTGTTAAGCTATACACACACATAAGCTATACACACACACACATAACCACCATCAATACACTTCCACAGCCACCACACCTTCACCGCACCCCCACCACACCTCCGCACCACCCCACCTGTGACACCGGCAAATTCGGGTTAACTTTTCACAAACATTTACTATTTAACTTGGTTAACTTTTGTATATTTAGTTTAATTCGGAGGAATTAAATTGGTCAAATATGTGGGAAACGACAAGAACAAACACGAGCAGATAATCTGGTGAATTATCGAGACATACATACGAATAACTGACCCCGAACGTTGGTGAAACAACAAAACAAATTATTGTATAATAACTTGGTTGATATTATTTGCAATTATGTGTATACGTGAAATTATTTGGAGTTAGTTCGAATTAATTGTTATTAGGTGAATAGGCGATCAGTTCCGTGACCGATACTAGACGAACTGAGCATCGTAGATAATTAAAAAATATTTGGGTTAAATATTTTATAGATCTATTATTATGTCAATATAAATTGTTCCGCGAATTTATTCAGAACCAAGAGAAATGAAATTGTCACGCGCTATGCAAGGCAGGGTCCGTAACCAACTCTAGTAAAACCGGAAATCGTAGACTAGTTATAAAATATTTGGGATAAATATTTTATAATTTAATTATTATATGTATTAATTATATATATTTAATGATTAAAAAAAAGAATATTATGTGTGAATTGCGTTGACCAAGTCTTACCAAAAAAAAAAATGAGAATGCCAAGCTTAAATTATGAGCAGATCCATTATTCAGTGCATAAAAGTCAAAGTCAAGGAAAAAAAATGGTCATCAAGAAACAAAGCTATACGACGAAAAAGAAAAAAAAACAAATAAAGTAATGGATGAAGGTTGCAGGCGCGTGAAAGAATACTGCACTCTTGGGCTGCATTTCGTGGACGAGCCACACTAGGCCCATAAGCATTATAAGACCCATTTCGCTGCAGAAACTCTTAAATACGTTTTTAACTCCATATTTTTTTATAATCACAACCCTAATTACGAACTAACAGCCTCCCTTACGAAATTAAACCCCTACCATTTGCCCTAATCATGTTCTAAAGATTCTAGAAGCTTAAGGTGGTTTAGGATCAAAGAGAATGAAGAACTAAGGTGTGTAACCAACCTTTAATGATTCTTATACTTATTTTAATTGTTTTTATTAAGTTTTGTCCAAACCCAAAACTATTCAGATCTGATCAAAACCATTTTTATCAACTAATAATGATTAAAAGATTATTGTTATATGATTGTAATGGGTTTTGTAGAGGAATTAGATATATAAAATCATAGGGTGCATGTTATAGCAAAAACCTTGATTTTGTGTAAACCCTAGATCCTAGAACCTTGATATTGGAACTTGCATGATGTATTATTATGCTGATGTAATGATTATTTAAGACGGATAACATGCGTTAGATGGTGATTTGGATTATTGTTATGAACCTGCATCAAAAAGGAAACTTTATTTATTTTTAGATTTTAAAATTGAGATCTAAGCAAGTTATGAAATATGTAATGTTATGAGATGCTTAGTAATGATTATGTAAGAGTTTTAGAACACTTGTTTCGGTAAAATCAAACTAGATTAATAAACTTGCTAAAAATGGAAACTTTTTACATGATACTTGTGCTTGGTGTTCATAACTTACCATGTGTGGAAAGTTTACATATGGTACAAGTTGTAGGATGCATGGACTGTGTTGTATGACTTGTCTTGATTCATGATATGTTAGAAGTAGGATGTATACGCGAACTTGAACTTGCAAGCATGTGCGATATGTGACATTATGTGACAACTAACATGATAGGACGCTAGGAATTGCATGAACTGTGTATGTGATGTAATTCTAGGTCTATGAGGATTAATCATTACATGAAACATTAACGGGACACCAACGGGTCGGCGGGTCAAACTTGGTCAAACATAGTCAAACACATTTGTAAAACACAAACTAAGGCATTGATCGGATTCAATGGGTTAAGTGGACAAACACAGACATTGGATAAACACTTATAGGTTGCTATATTATAGGTTTCTGGTAGTTGGATACTTATTTTATTACACCTGGTAATTAGCACGCAAAGCAAAGGTGAGTTTCACTACTCTTTTCTCAAAAGCATGCGTCTCAGGTTTGAGACAACTTATTAAACTTTTTCTAGTCCAGTTTGGGACTACTTTTACATCCCAGGTTTTGGGATGCTGTGACTCCTTGTGCGAGTTGGGTTTTCCATTCCTTATGTGAATCACACTTTTATCAGTTTTGTACTTTAACTGTCCCTTGTGAACTAAACACTCTATCTTGAAATCCTTACTATTTTATTGGGTTAATCGCTGAGGCGAACGGGGTATTAGTTGATAGCGCTATTAGGTTGTGCAGCAACCTCATGCCTGAGGTGCTTGGGTCACGGGCATGAACTTCTGACCACTTTTTCTTACTAGTGTTGATAGACACTAGTGTTGAGGCACTGTAACATCTGTATGTTTCCCAATAACCACTGTTTAGTTACATTAGGGGTGCAAACGAGCCGAGCCGAGCCGAGCCGAGCCGAGCCCGAGCTCGACCAGGCTCGAGCTCGAGCTCGATTAACTTATAAGAGCTCGAGCTCGAGCTCGGCTCGTTAGTAGTTTCTCAAGCTCGAGCTCGGCTCGGGCTCGGCTCATTTAGTGTTTATTAGTTAATATATTAAATTAAATAATACATATAATAGGCTCGTTTAGGCTCGATAAGTCAAAAGCTCGACTCGGCTCGTTTATTAAACAACTTAAAATGTAGGTAAATAATATCAAATATTAATAAACCTAATATTATATTAGGCTCGATAAGGCTCGACGAGCCTGGCGAGCTTCATATGCCAGGCTCGAGCTCGAGCTCGATAAGTAAACGAGCTTCGTTTTAGGCTCAAGCTCCGCTCGAGCTCGATAAGGCTCGGCTCGTTTCGAGCTTTTTACCGAGCCGATCTCGAGTAGCTCGCGAGCTGCTCGGCTCATTTGCACCCCTAAGTTACATTGAGTGGGTTAGCTACCCTGACAAGCTTAAAACTGATGGTTTAAAACTTTGATAACTTTACACTTGTTACTTAAACTGTGAACTCACCGACTTTATGTTAACACACGCTAGCATGCTTTTGCAGGTCTCTAGGTACGGAGCACGATAGGTCATGCATCATTGTGTCAAGGGTTAATTGAACGCTATTGACTATTATCATGCTTTTCATTTAATTAGTTCTATCTTGGGTGCGTTGTTTCACGCATAAAAATCCACTTAATCGTTTTGATTTCGCTTCTGCACTTTCCTAAAACATATGGTTGATTTCTAAAAACTTAAATTTTGAAAAACGAACTAACTGGTTTGGGCATTTAGAGTCGTTCGAATGACTTATGGCTATGGGATCCTGGCGTGTCACGCGCCTCGCGGTAAAACCCCGCAGTGGAAATTTGAGGGTGTGACAGATTGGTATCAGAGCCAATGGTTATAGTGAACTAGGACTGCATTGTGAGTCTAGTCTATAAATGCTACACACATTAGATCAAACACTAGTAATACTCAGGAGTCGAGTGTTGATTCCTACATAACTGTCAAACTCTGTTACAAGCAACTCAAACAATGATACTCTAAGATGTATAAATTTTGAGAATTTATATGTCAACACAACAATCTCAACAAAACTATTCAACAACAAAACACTCAAACATAAAACTAACATTGAAGGAATATGTCAACATCATACGATAACATGATTTAGTTGCAAGGAACTAGCCGAAACCTCGTGGTGACAAATTCATGGAATGTCTTATTTCCATGCTCAAGACACATAAACTTATTTCCAGTTCTGTCTATTTCCTTGGAGGACATAAGTATTAAGTAAACGATCCTAATAGTACCTTCCAGGTTTAACTATCCGCCAAATCGTTGCCTCAGGTTTGTCTCTATATCCTCCACCAAAATAATGCCCCAACTTTAAACGCATGAACAACAAACATAACTTTGTCTATTTCAAGGCAATTGCTTATTTCCAAAATAGTTTCCATCAGATACAATTTGTCATCCTGTACTCTAAAGTTTTTATCTCTGTATGTTAGGGGGATTTCGCGACTCGTATGGCTATTCTATTGATCGAGTTATGGCCTAATTTTTCTAGTTTGGCATGATAAGTGGGGTCAACATGTGGGCAAGGATAATAATTAATATTAATGGATGGTTCAGTCGACATTTTCTAAGTTTCCAAGAAAATACTACTTCAGTATTTTACATGTGTACAAGCAACTACACTGGCTATTTTACGTAATATACATAATGCAACATGTTTTCAAATGTAGCACATAGACGAATAGGTTTATTGCCCTCACCGGGCCCATGACACCTTAAGTCAATCAGGCACCCTCCCCGGGTCTATGACTTATATTATGTCAATCTGACACCCTCACCGGGCTTCAACCCCAACTTATCCTTGCTGAGGGATCTTATTTATGACTTCTACATTTAATGATGTCCAATTTTCAGCTTTTATCTCAGCTAACCCTAATGGCTCTTGTCCTCTAAGTCTCAATCCATAATCTTACTATCTCCAGGGGAGTACTAAACTAAGAGAATCACTAAGGTTTATATACTACAGTTGTAACCATTTTTATTTCCAAACAACTCTACATCCTTAGTAGGTTCATATTCAAACGCAATGGTCACTCTTATATCAAAAGGTTATTTATATCATGCTTATATATAAAATCAGGTCCTTTATCCACCAGGTATCCTTATCTGCAATAACTTATGTCAACATACAGATTTCTTAAGGCAGGCCTAATCTCGAAGGTTGAAGCCTAGGTATTCCTACCAAATACCTAATTCGCTAAAACCTTTGGCTCTGATACCAACTGTGACAACCACACCCAGATAAGGATGCACCATACACAATTGATATCAACTTACAAAGGAAACACTTATTTTATTAATATAAACTGTAGCGTACAAAGGTTGGGAACTTAAAAGTACAAAGCTTGATCAACTATTCTTAGCCGGAGATATACTTTTCTAGTGAATCACACGAACTAGCATATCCTATTCCACTGGTCATATAGCTTCAAGTTAAACAGCATGCACAAGACTAGTCATCACTACCTGTGACACATGCTTAAAAATGACGTCAGACAATGCTGGTGAGTTCATGAATATACACAAGTTGTAAAACACATTCGTTTATCATTCATGACTTGTATCTGCCCATGTCACTATAATCTTTCCGCCACGCCCGGCACCCACGCATGGGCCCTCGTGACGGTGTCAACAAGACTTCAAACATCATACAGTCAATGCCCACTATACCCTAGATATAGTACCGACAAATCCTGCCGTAGCAGCACGTATAAGGGACCACAGATATCGTGTGTATGTGTGATTAGATTATATACATGCGTACTAACAGTCATGAGTGCAATATTAATAGTTACCAGTTTGGACAAGCATGCTCACATTTGAAAACATTCATAGAACTCACCTGTTTAACGGTTGTTTAACACTTGCTATTCCAATCAGTACTACCTCAGGGTCCTGATACAATTACATCACCCTAAGTTAGGTAATGGTACACCTAACTAGTTATTATCATGATTATTTAAGCATGGGTGATCAGTCCATGGCTAACTAAGGCTAGTCTACCCAATACCCACCCCTAATAATAATCTCAATACCTAAAAATAATAACACTAAACTACTACTAGTAACACTAATAAAAATAACTAAACATAACTTAAATAAGAACATACCTCAAAACTATCTATGGCACGTTGATGTAGAGTCTCCCTACTCAAGCTCCTACTAGTGCTCCAAAAATAACTATTACAACACCCAACGGGGTATCGTAGGGTTGAGATCCTCTATACTAGAGTGTTCCCCAAAGAAAAACTTATAATCTAAATAGAACCTATAGCTTCTTATTTATACAGGAGGAGAACCCCTTTAGTTTTGTTTTTGTGTCGATGTGGGACTAGAATTAAGCAAGCACCCACACACGTCTCTTAAGTCCACTAGCATAAGCTATGCCATGTTCTTTTATTGACTTAATACTTTTTATTCTAAACTCACTCTTTCTCATTCATTCTATCTGACATACATATAGGTGATTAAGAAGCAACTAGCCATTACTACCATCCATAAAGAGCCATTGATTTTCTTTATAAAGGAACTAAGGTCTTTATAAACATGCACGCCTCTTTGCCTCTTCTGAGATGAATCCTTAAATTCATTTATTAAACATTTTAGTTGTTTCACTCGTTTTTCTCGTATAACTATTAAACTATAACATTTTACGAACTTTTGAATATACTTTTAAGATGAGCTAATTTTTATCTACACGTCAACTTAAGTTTCATTAAAAACAAAGTAGGGTCAAATATAATATCTTTTGTTAATATAACTAAACAGTCTCTTATAATACTATTGGCTCGACTAGATTCTTACATATCAAATAATCATACTATTCATGCCTAGATCGCATAATACACACGACATAAATTTCATAAACATTTCTATTTTATTTGATCATAAAACAGAGTGTTACAACTCTCCCCACCTTATAGAAATTTCGTCCGCGAAATTTAGGGGAAGAGGTATGGGTATTTCTGTTTCATCTCATTTTATTTTTCCCATGTTTCTTCATATCCTTGTCTTGCATCCCATTTGACTCTTACTAGCGGGAACTCGCTATTTCTTAATTTATTTACTCGTCATTTACAAATTAAATGGGACGTTCCGTATAGTTCAACTTATCATTGATCCGGATTTCTTGCCAATACATCTTAAGTGACTCGTCTGCCAAACTTTTTCTTAGGTTGGACACGTGAAACATGGCATGTATTCCTCCTTGTAATTCCTCTGGCAGTTCTAATTTATATGCTACTGGGTCAATTCTTTTAATTATCTCAAATAGTCCAATATATCGTGGGCTTAGATTTCCTTTCTTCTTAAACCGAATGATGCCTTTCCAAGGCGAGACCTTAAATAGTACCATATCACCTACATGAAATTTTGATTGTACTTTCTTTTGTCGCCATAATACTTTTCTCTATATCTCGCAACTTTCTATCTATTCTCATATTTGTAAGATCTTATCTGTAGTTGCCGTAATAATCTCGGGACCATCTAACGGATGGCTATTGATCTTTGCCTAACAAGAAGATGGTCGAAATCATCTAACATATAATGCCACAATATGGGCGGCCTGGACACTCTAACGATAATTATTGTTATAAAGAAATTCTATCAAGGGTAAATGTTCATTCCACTGCCACCGAAGTCTAACGCATGTCCGAAGCATATCTTCCAGGGTCTAAATTGTCCCTTCACTTTATCCATCAGTATATAGATGCTATGTCATACTTAAATTTACTTCTTTCAGAAGTCTTGCTAGAATACATATGTAAACGGCTATCTCTATCTACAATGACGGACACAGATACTTCATGACAGGTGACAATTTTCTTGAGATATTCCCTGTATATTTTCCATCTTATAATCTCCCCGTATGGAGACGAAGTGAGCGGTCTTAGTTAGCCCATCTAATATAACACGAATGGTATCATGCATAGACTTAGTTTGTGGAAGTTTAGTAATGAAATACTTTGTTATCATCTTTCGCATATCCATTCTGGGATATCGGGTTATACTAAATATCATGAAGGCTTTTGATGTTCTATTTAACTCGTAAACAAGTCAGGTATTTGTGTATACACTTACTGATGGAGCATACTTATATCTATGTGATTCTTACGTCACTTTATACCTTAGCCTTCTCCAATAGGTATTCATATCTTATTGTGTAATCTTAATATTTCATTTTATCACTTAGCAACTTAAGAATGGTATTGATATGTCTATGTCTCCTTTCTTGGAATAGATGAGGATTATGAAGGTGATTACTAAGTGAATGGGGTATGGTTCACAAGCTTGGTTTATAAGGTTCATAAAGGTGTCTAATGCATTAGTGAGGCCAAAAAGTATCACTGGAAACTTGTAATGACCATGCCTTGTCCTAAAGGCAGTCTTCCTATCTCACCTTCAACTGATGGTATCCGGAACTTAAGTCTATCTTCGACTTTGAGAAGTAATTAGCACCTTTGACTGATCAAACATATCATCAATCCTTGGGAGTGGGTATCAATTCTTTGTCAGGATCTTGTTTATATCTCTATAATTAATCCACATTTTCATTGGACCGTCCTTTTTAACAAAGAGAATAGACGCTCTCCCCAGGCGAAGTACAAATCCTTTATCTAATAATTTCTGGAATTGGTTTCTCAACTCTTTCATCTCAATCGGGGCGAGGCGATACGGGGCTTTAGCAATAGGGTTGCTCCGGAAATCAAGTCAGTTCTAAATTCAATTTGCCTAGCAGGTGGTAGTCCAAGAAGATCACTAGAGAACACGCCAGGAAATTCGGATACTATTGGTATCTCTTCAAGCTTCTTTTCTTCCTTAGTTTCCAAGGCATACACTAAATACGCCAGATGATCCTTCTGAATACACTTAGATGCTTTTAGACTAGTGACAAAACTTATGGGTTTAATATGTTTTCCCCCATGAATTATCAAAGATTTCCCCTGAGGGTCTTTTATTCGAATTTGCTCCTTATCACACAATATCTGAGCTTGAAACTTAGCTAACCATTCCATTCCTATTACTACATCGAACTCTTCAAGTTTCATTGGTAGCAAGTCTGTGGGTACCGAGGTATTACTAACAGGATAATGCCATCCTTAATAACATCTCCAATCTATTATTCCATTCCATCTGCTCACTCTACTGTAAAGGTTTTATCTAACTTATAGAGAATCTGATTAATCAAAACTCTAAATTGCTCAGATATTAGATTTCTATCTGCACTAGTACTAGCATATAAGATTTTTAGGAGGAATTTACAATTGTCATGTCAGGGTTCCTACAACCTCTTTAGTTGGTACAAGAAAAGCTTTCCCTCTTGCTCTATTAAGTCATTCCTTAAAAAGCCATGTCTCTTTCTACCTTCAAAACACTTATGGGCCTTTCTATAGTCACGATGGGTGTGTCCATGGTCTTATAATTTCTACTTACTAACTCGTGATATGGATCGAAATATTCTTTTCTACATATCAGACACTAAGGTGGGGTCCACATTACCTCTTATCATCTCAAAAATGAATCTCCTATTCTTCTGATGATTGTCCCAATTTCTCTTAGAGGCATGATCTGGGGTTTTCTATTGCTAGAACGTGGCGATGGTTGCTTGACCTCTACCGTCTCAGAATATGTAGTCGGTTTAGTTACCTTAATGAATATGAGGTATCTTATAGTCATTCTCCAAATAAATACGATAACATGATTTAGTTGCAAGGAACTAGCCGAAACCTCGTGGTGACAAATTCATGGAATGTCTTATTTCCATGCTCAAGACACATAAACTTATTTCCAGTTCTGTCTATTTCCTTGGAGGACATAAGTATTAAGTAAACGATCCTAATAGTACCTTCCAGGTTTAACTATCCGCCAAATCGTTGCCTCAGGTTTGTCTCTATATCCTCCACCAAAATAATGCCCCAACTTTAAACGCATGAACAACAAACATAACTTTGTCTATTTCAAGGCAATTGCTTATTTCCAAAATAGTTTCCATCAGATACAATTTGTCATCCTGTACTCTAAAGTTTTTATCTCTGTATGTTAGGGGGGTTTCGCGACTCGTATGGCTATTCTATTGATCGAGTTATGGCCTAATTTTTCTAGTTTGGCATGACAAGTGGGGTCAACATGTGGGCAAGGATAATAATTAATATTAATGGATGGTTCAGTCGACATTTTCTAAGTTTCCAAGAAAATACTACTTCAGTATTTTACATGTGTACAAGCAACTACACTGGCTATTTTACGTAATATACATAATGCAACATGTTTTCAAATGTAGCACATAGACGAATAGGTTTATTGCCCTCACCGGGCCCATGACACCTTAAGTCAATCAGGCACCCTCCCCGGGTCTATGACTTATATTATGTCAATCTGACACCCTCACCGGGCTTCAACCCCAACTTATCCTTGCTGAGGGATCTTATTTATGACTTCTACATTTAATGATGTCCAATTTTCAGCTTTTATCTCAGCTAACCCTAATGGCTCTTGTCCTCTAAGTCTCAATCCATAATCTTACTATCTCCAGGGGAGTACTAAACTAAGAGAATCACTAAGGTTTATATACTACAGTTGTAACCATTTTTATTTCCAAACAACTCTACATCCTTAGTAGGTTCATATTCAAACGCAATGGTCACTCTTATATCAAAAGGTTATTTATATCATGCTTATATATAAAATCAGGTCCTTTATCCACCAGGTATCCTTATCTGCAATAACTTATGTCAACATACAGATTTCTTAAGGCAGGCCTAATCTCGAAGGTTGAAGCCTAGGTATTCCTACCAAATACCTAATTCGCTAAAACCTTTGGCTCTGATACCAACTGTGACAACCACACCCAGATAAGGATGCACCATACACAATTGATATCAACTTACAAAGGAAACACTTATTTTATTAATATAAACTTGTAGCGTACAAAGGTTGGGAACTTAAAAGTACAAAGCTTGATCAACTATTCTTAGCCGGAGATATACTTTTCTAGTGAATCACACGAACTAGCATATCCTATTCCACTGGTCATATAGCTTCAAGTTAAACAGCATGCACAAGACTAGTCATCACTACCTGTGACACATGCTTAAAAATGACGTCAGACAATGCTGGTGAGTTCATGAATATACACAAGTTGTAAAACACATTCGTTTATCATTCATGACTTGTATCTGCCCATGTCACTATAATCTTTCCGCCACGCCCGGCACCCACGCATGGGCCCTCGTGACGGTGTCAACAAGACTTCAAACATCATACAGTCAATGCCCACTATACCCTAGATATAGTACCGACAAATCCTGCCGTAGCAGCACGTATAAGGGACCACAGATATCGTGTGTATGTGTGATTAGATTATATACATGCGTACTAACAGTCATGAGTGCAATATTAATAGTTACCAGTTTGGACAAGCATGCTCACATTTGAAAACATTCATAGAACTCACCTGTTTAACGGTTGTTTAACACTTGCTATTCCAATCAGTACTACCTCAGGGTCCTGATACAATTACATCACCCTAAGTTAGGTAATGGTACACCTAACTAGTTATTATCATGATTATTTAAGCATGGGTGATCAGTCCATGGCTAACTAAGGCTAGGCTACCCAATACCCACCCCTAATAATAATCTCAATACCTAAAAATAATAACACTAAACTACTACTAGTAACACTAATAAAAATAACTAAACATAACTTAAATAAGAACATACCTCAAAACTATCTATGGCACGTTGATGTAGAGTCTCCCTACTCAAGCTCCTACTAGTGCTCCAAAAATAACTATTACAACACCCAACGGGGTATCGTAGGGTTGAGATCCTCTATACTAGAGTGTTCCCCAAAGAAAAACTTATAATCTAAATAGAACCTATAGCTTCTTATTTATACAGGAGGAGAACCCCTTTAGTTTTGTTTTTGTGTCGATGTGGGACTAGAATTAAGCAAGCACCCACACACGTCTCTTAAGTCCACTAGCATAAGCTATGCCATGTTCTTTTATTGAGTTAATACTTTTTATTCTAAACTCACTCTTTCTCATTCATTCTATCTGACATACATATAGGTGATTAAGAAGCAACTAGCCATTACTACCATCCATAAAGAGCCATTGATTTTCTTTATAAAGGAACTAAGGTCTTTATAAACATGCACGCCTCTTTGCCTCTTCTGAGATGAATCCTTAAATTCATTTATTAAACATTTTAGTTGTTTCACTCGTTTTTCTCGTATAACTATTAAACTATAACATTTTACGAACTTTTGAATATACTTTTAAGATGAGCTAATTTTTATCTACACGTCAACTTAAGTTTTATTAAAAACAAAGTAGGGTCAAATATAATATCTTTTGTTAATATAACTAAACAGTCTCTTATAATACTATTGGCTCGACTAGATTCTTACATATCAAATAATCATACTATTCATGCCTAGATCGCATAATACACACGACATAAATTTCATAAACATTTCTATTTTATTTGATCATAAAACAGAGTGTTACAACTCTCCCCACCTTATAGAAATTTCGTCCGCGAAATTTAGGGGAAGAGGTATGGGTATTTCTGTTTCATCTCATTTTATTTTTCCCATGTTTCTTCATATCCTTGTCTTGCATCCCATTTGACTCTTACTAGCGGGAACTCGCTATTTCTTAATTTATTTACTCGTCATTTACAAATTAAATGGGACGTTCCGTATAGTTCAACTTATCATTGATCCGGATTTCTTGCCAATACATCTTAAGTGACTCGTCTGCCAAACTTTTTCTTAGGTTGGACACGTGAAACATGGCATGTATTCCTCCTTGTAATTCCTCTGGCAGTTCTAATTTATATGCTACTGGGTCAATTCTTTTAATTATCTCAAATAGTCCAATATATCGTGGGCTTAGATTTCCTTTCTTCTTAAACCGAATGATGCCTTTCCAAGGCGAGACCTTAAATAGTACCATATCACCTACATGAAATTTTGATTGTACTTTCTTTTGTCGCCATAATACTTTTCTCTATATCTCGCAACTTTCTATCTATTCTCATATTTGTAAGATCTTATCTGTAGTTGCCGTAATAATCTCGGGACCATCTAACGGATGGCTATTGATCTTTGCCTAACAAGAAGATGGTCGAAATCATCTAACATATAATGCCACAATATGGGCGGCCTGGACACTCTAACGATAATTATTGTTATAAAGAAATTCTATCAAGGGTAAATGTTCATTCCACTGCCACCGAAGTCTAACGCATGTCCGAAGCATATCTTCCAGGGTCTAAATTGTCCCTTCACTTTATCCATCAGTATATAGATGCTATGTCATACTTAAATTTACTTCTTTCAGAAGTCTTGCTAGAATACATATGTAAACGGCTATCTCTATCTACAATGACGGACACAGATACTTCATGACAGGTGACAATTTTCTTGAGATATTCCCTGTATATTTTCCATCTTATAATCTCCCCGTATGGAGACGAAGTGAGCGGTCTTAGTTAGCCCATCTAATATAACACGAATGGTATCATGCATAGACTTAGTTTGTGGAAGTTTAGTAATGAAATACTTTGTTATCATCTTTCGCATATCCATTCTGGGATATCGGGTTATACTAAATATCATGAAGGCTTTTGATGTTCTATTTAACTCGTAAACAAGTCAGGTATTTGTGTATACACTTACTGATGGAGCATACTTATATCTATATGATTCTTACGTCACTTTATACCTTAGCCTTCTCCAATAGGTATTCATATCTTATTGTGTAATCTTAATATTTCATTTTATCACTTAGCAACTTAAGAATGGTATTGATATGTCTATGTCTCCTTTCTTGGAATAGATGAGGATTATGAAGGTGATTACTAAGTGAATGGGGTATGGTTCACAAGCTTGGTTTATAAGGTTCATAAAGGTGTCTAATGCATTAGTGAGGCCAAAAAGTATCACTGGAAACTTGTAATGACCATGCCTTGTCCTAAAGGCAGTCTTCCTATCTCACCTTCAACTGATGGTATCCGGAACTTAAGTCTATCTTCGACTTTGAGAAGTAATTAGCACCTTTGACTGATCAAACATATCATCAATCCTTGGGAGTGGGTATCAATTCTTTGTCAGGATCTTGTTTATATCTCTATAATTAATCCACATTTTCATTGGACCGTCCTTTTTAACAAAGAGAATAGACGCTCTCCCCAGGCGAAGTACAAATCCTTTATCTAATAATTTCTGGAATTGGTTTCTCAACTCTTTCATCTCAATCGGGGCGAGGCGATACGGGGCTTTAGCAATAGGGTTGCTCCGGAAATCAAGTCAGTTCTAAATTCAATTTGCCTAGCAGGTGGTAGTCCAAGAAGATCACTAGAGAACACGCCAGGAAATTCGGATACTATTGGTATCTCTTCAAGCTTCTTTTCTTCCTTAGTTTCCAAGGCATACACTAAATACGCCAGATGATCCTTCTGAATACACTTAGATGCTTTTAGACTAGTGACAAAACTTATGGGTTTAATATGTTTTCCCCCATGAATTATCAAAGATTTCCCCTGAGGGTCTTTTATTCGAATTTGCTCCTTATCACACAATATTTGAGCTTGAAACTTAGCTAACCATTCCATTCCTATTACTACATCGAACTCTTCAAGTTTCATTGGTAGCAAGTCTGTGGGTACCGAGGTATTACTAACAGGATAATGCCATCCTTAATAACATCTCCAATCTATTATTCCATTCCATCTGCTCACTCTACTGTAAAGGTTTTATCTAACTTATAGAGAATCTGATTAATCAAAACTCTAAATTGCTCAGATATTAGATTTCTATCTGCACTAGTACTAGCATATAAGATTTTTAGGAGGAATTTACAATTGTCATGTCAGGGTTCCTACAACCTCTTTAGTTGGTACAAGAAAAGCTTTCCCTCTTGCTCTATTAAGTCATTCCTTAAAAAGCCATGTCTCTTTCTACCTTCAAAACACTTATGGGCCTTTCTATAGTCACGATGGGTGTGTCCATGGTCTTATAATTTCTACTTACTAACTCGTGATATGGATCGAAATATTCTTTTCTACATATCAGACACTAAGGTGGGGTCCACATTACCTCTTATCATCTCAAAAATGAATCTCCTATTCTTCTGATGATTGTCCCAATTTCTCTTAGAGGCATGATCTGGGGTTTTCTATTGCTAGAACGTGGCGATGGTTGCTTGACCTCTACCGTCTCAGAATATGTAGTCGGTTTAGTTACCTTAATGAATATGAGGTATCTTATAGTCATTCTCCAAATAAATACGATAACATGATTTAGTTGCAAGGAACTAGCCGAAACCTCGTGGTGACAAATTCATGGAATGTCTTATTTCCATGCTCAAGACACATAAACTTATTTCCAGTTCTGTCTATTTCCTTGGAGGACATAAGTATTAAGTAAACGATCCTAATAGTACCTTCCAGGTTTAACTATCCGCCAAATCGTTGCCTCAGGTTTGTCTCTATATCCTCCACCAAAATAATGCCCCAACTTTAAACGCATGAACAACAAACATAACTTTGTCTATTTCAAGGCAATTGCTTATTTCCAAAATAGTTTCCATCAGATACAATTTGTCATCCTGTACTCTAAAGTTTTTATCTCTGTATGTTAGGGGGATTTCGCGACTCGTATGGCTATTCTATTGATCGAGTTATGGCCTAATTTTTCTAGTTTGGCATGATAAGTGGGGTCAACATGTGGGCAAGGATAATAATTAATATTAATGGATGGTTCAGTCGACATTTTCTAAGTTTCCAAGAAAATACTACTTCAGTATTTTACATGTGTACAAGCAACTACACTGGCTATTTTACGTAATATACATAATGCAACATGTTTTCAAATGTAGCACATAGACGAATAGGTTTATTGCCCTCACCGGGCCCATGACACCTTAAGTCAATCAGGCACCCTCCCCGGGTCTATGACTTATATTATGTCAATCTGACACCCTCACCGGGCTTCAACCCCAACTTATCCTTGCTGAGGGATCTTATTTATGACTTCTACATTTAATGATGTCCAATTTTCAGCTTTTATCTCAGCTAACCCTAATGGCTCTTGTCCTCTAAGTCTCAATCCATAATCTTACTATCTCCAGGGGAGTACTAAACTAAGAGAATCACTAAGGTTTATATACTACAGTTGTAACCATTTTTATTTCCAAACAACTCTACATCCTTAGTAGGTTCATATTCAAACGCAATGGTCACTCTTATATCAAAAGGTTATTTATATCATGCTTATATATAAAATCAGGTCCTTTATCCACCAGGTATCCTTATCTGCAATAACTTATGTCAACATACAGATTTCTTAAGGCAGGCCTAATCTCGAAGGTTGAAGCCTAGGTATTCCTACCAAATACCTAATTCGCTAAAACCTTTGGCTCTGATACCAACTGTGACAACCACACCCAGATAAGGATGCACCATACACAATTGATATCAACTTACAAAGGAAACACTTATTTTATTAATATAAACTGTAGCGTACAAAGGTTGGGAACTTAAAAGTACAAAGCTTGATCAACTATTCTTAGCCGGAGATATACTTTTCTAGTGAATCACACGAACTAGCATATCCTATTCCACTGGTCATATAGCTTCAAGTTAAACAGCATGCACAAGACTAGTCATCACTACCTGTGACACATGCTTAAAAATGACGTCAGACAATGCTGGTGAGTTCATGAATATACACAAGTTGTAAAACACATTCGTTTATCATTCATGACTTGTATCTGCCCATGTCACTATAATCTTTCCGCCACGCCCGGCACCCACGCATGGGCCCTCGTGACGGTGTCAACAAGACTTCAAACATCATACAGTCAATGCCCACTATACCCTAGATATAGTACCGACAAATCCTGCCGTAGCAGCACGTATAAGGGACCACAGATATCGTGTGTATGTGTGATTAGATTATATACATGCGTACTAACAGTCATGAGTGCAATATTAATAGTTACCAGTTTGGACAAGCATGCTCACATTTGAAAACATTCATAGAACTCACCTGTTTAACGGTTGTTTAACACTTGCTATTCCAATCAGTACTACCTCAGGGTCCTGATACAATTACATCACCCTAAGTTAGGTAATGGTACACCTAACTAGTTATTATCATGATTATTTAAGCATGGGTGATCAGTCCATGGCTAACTAAGGCTAGGCTACCCAATACCCACCCCTAATAATAATCTCAATACCTAAAAATAATAACACTAAACTACTACTAGTAACACTAATAAAAATAACTAAACATAACTTAAATAAGAACATACCTCAAAACTATCTATGGCACGTTGATGTAGAGTCTCCCTACTCAAGCTCCTACTAGTGCTCCAAAAATAACTATTACAACACCCAACGGGGTATCGTAGGGTTGAGATCCTCTATACTAGAGTGTTCCCCAAAGAAAAACTTATAATCTAAATAGAACCTATAGCTTCTTATTTATACAGGAGGAGAACCCCTTTAGTTTTGTTTTTGTGTCGATGTGGGACTAGAATTAAGCAAGCACCCACACACGTCTCTTAAGTCCACTAGCATAAGCTATGCCATGTTCTTTTATTGAGTTAATACTTTTTATTCTAAACTCACTCTTTCTCATTCATTCTATCTGACATACATATAGGTGATTAAGAAGCAACTAGCCATTACTACCATCCATAAAGAGCCATTGATTTTCTTTATAAAGGAACTAAGGTCTTTATAAACATGCACGCCTCTTTGCCTCTTCTGAGATGAATCCTTAAATTCATTTATTAAACATTTTAGTTGTTTCACTCGTTTTTCTCGTATAACTATTAAACTATAACATTTTACGAACTTTTGAATATACTTTTAAGATGAGCTAATTTTTATCTACACGTCAACTTAAGTTTCATTAAAAACAAAGTAGGGTCAAATATAATATCTTTTGTTAATATAACTAAACAGTCTCTTATAATACTATTGGCTCGACTAGATTCTTACATATCAAATAATCATACTATTCATGCCTAGATCGCATAATACACACGACATAAATTTCATAAACATTTCTATTTTATTTGATCATAAAACAGAGTGTTACAAGTGTCTATCCTAATCTCAATTCTAATTGAATTTCTTTTTGTTTCAACTCTTTTCCATGAACTTAAATGGGCATGTTGTGCTCATACAACTATCGAATTTGGATGCTTGATGAACTGGTTCAAATACTTTGTATGGATTACAATTTATTTTTACCAAGGATTAATACTCAAATTGTGATGTTGAGTTTATGAAGTTTCATGTTGCTTACTCTAGACGATAGTGAGTCAGTGTATATACTCATTCTTATGTATTAGATTCCTGTCTAACTGGTACGGTAACTCCAGCATGACTACAACTGAACTTAATGCTCTAATCGATAGCAGAATAGCTGAGGCTCTTACTGCTCATCCAACTGTCCAGAACCAAGGAGGAAAAATTTATTTGCCTCCACATTCTAACTCGAACTCTTTTGTTTTTTTTCTATATTCCAACTTGCTGCTAATCAACTTCGTGAGCTTGATTCAGGCGATGTAGTGAACCTTGTTCCACCTCTACCAACCAACCCCGTTGAGTCATGCGAGGACTATTCATGTACGGGTTATGTTATGTCCGTCGATAGTTAACTCTACATGTGAGCCTATTGCTCAGTATTTTGCTGGTTTAGTACCACCAACACAAGGATGAACATGTTTCCTAACCCCTTGTCTGTCTCACAATCAAACCGTTACCTTTTGGACACACTACTATTGCGGTACCTCAAGGTGCCCTACCTACCCAAGCCATCACACCCAAGGGAGCCAAAAAAAAAACAAGCGAAGGTGGGAAGACAACGGTGATGACTCATCGCAGCCATAACCTCAGCAACGGAAGTTTGAAACTTCCAATACCCATACTTCACCTACACAAGCCAACCGGAAACGGAATGCTTATGCCGGTAAGAACCCTAGGTGAAACATGTGTGGTTTTCACCATCGTGGCCATTGCATCAAGATCCATTGTCAATGTTGTGACAAACTGGGTCACCTAACAAAGAACTTCAAAGCCAAACTCCAGCCCAAGCAACACCAACAATCTGAAGCACGGAAGGAGTGTTTCAGCAATAGGAAATAAGGACATTTCAAGAGGAACTAAAACCGTATGATATCGGTACATTTCCTTGAACCCTGTTAAAATCTGGTAAACTGTTACCTCTTGAGTTAATCGATTTTTAGAGTCTACCCTGAAGCGTCAGAAACTCTTCACATCAAAGTGATAGAAGCAGACCAAACGCTAAATACCCTGGATAGTTTTGACATGACCCTAGGTATGGATTGGTTACCCCAACACTTAGCTGAAATAACTTGTTTTAGATAATTGTCTTTATTACCCTGACTTGTGGAGAAGTCCTATCCATCGAAAGACGAGAAGTGTGTTATACCTTCAAAAACTACGTTTTGCATGAAGACTTATAAGTTCCTATGAAAAGACCATACCTCCATTCTAGCACAAAGAGAAGAAGATTGAAGATATCTATAACAGCCCAAGCTAACCCGTACCACGATATTATCCGCTTCGCCGCATGTGGGACGCTACAATATCCCTATTGTTCGTGACTTCTCTGAGATGTTTTCCTGATGACTTACCTAGCTTACCCTCGCAACGATTAGTGGAGCTACGTATTGACATTGCACCTGGTGCAGCCCTATTGCTAGAACCCCTTACCATTTTGCACCCCCAGAAATGAAGGAACTCTCTAACTACCTACAACAACTTTTGGAGAAAAAGTTTTAGTCGACTTAGTTCATTCCGGTGAGGAACTCTGTCCTATTCGTCAAGAAGAAAGACGCGACTCCTCGTATGTGCGCCAAATGCCGTGAACTCAACAAAATGATGATCAAGAATCGCTACCCACTTCCTTGAACAACTGAGCTGTCTGATCAACTTCAAAGGTCAAGTTTCTACTCTAAGATATGTCTAAAATCTGGTTATCACCAACTCAGAGTCCAAGTGGAGAACATCCCAAGAATCTGCATTTAAGTTACTGAACCTAAAACCTTGCACTACACTTATACTGTCTCCGTCTGATGACTCAGCTGACTTTATTGTTTAATGCGATACATCAATTCAAGGTCTCAGTTGCGTCCGAGGCAACGCGAGAGATTCATTACTTACGCTTTCTGTCTATTGAAAATCCATGAAAAGAACCACGCCACTCATGACCTGGAATTGAGAGTGGTGGTGTTTACTCTCGTGTTATGGAGACATTACTTGTATGGTACCAAATTCACTAGCTACACCGATCATAAGGGTCTCCAGCATACTTCCGATCTAAAGGAGTTAGGAATACGACAGCATCGATGGGTCGGACTCTTTAACGCCTATGAGCGCGCGATCATGCATCATCCTGGAAAGGTAACTGGCGTGACTAGTGCCTTATGTAGGAAGGAACCTTGTAAACCTTGAAGAATTCGATCTCATCAACTTGCTAAATCCTGCTGGTCTGTTGGCCATATTCGTGCTAATCAACAAGAAGCTTTAAGGGAAGAGAATGTTAAAGTTGAAACCATACATAGAGATGACAAGCATTTTCAACTTAAATCCGATGGTATTCATTACCTTATGGAACAATTTGGGTTCCATTTCTTGGCAATCTCATAGAGCTTGTGTTGGGCGAAACATACAAGTCTCGATACTCTATTCAACCTCTGACAAGATGTGCCATGATCTCGAGGTACTCTACCGGTGGCTTAGTAGAAAAGCTGAAATAGATACCTATGTCAATGAATTTGACCTGTGCGAAGGTCAAAGTTGAACACCGGAAACCTTCCTGTATACTCCAGCAACCTGAGATCCCAATGTGGAAATGGGAACAAATTTCAATGGACATCAATTCAAGCCATCCGATCACCTAACGGTTGTGATACCATTTGGGTTATCGTAGACCACCTGACTAAATTTGCCATTTGCTAGACATCAAGAGGACTGACTAGCTGGAAAAGCTAACTCGCACCTTCCTTAAGAAAGTTGTTCTCGGCACGGTGGGCCAACCCCTATCAATTACAACTACAATGCTCGTTTTTGGCAAACTTTACAGAAACCTTTGGGTACTCGGTTGGATATGAGTACTGCATACTACCCGATAACTGATGGCCAGAGCAAACCGAACAATCCAAACCCTAGAAGACATGTTAAGAACCTGCGTAACTAGTTTCAACAATAGTGGAGCTACCTAGTTAGCAAAACGTTCTCTTATAAGTCTCACCTTAGAAAAGTGTCACTCACTCGAAAAATGAGTAAAGCTAAACACAAGTATGTCGGACCTTCAAGATCTGGAAAGAATTAGTCCAGTGGCATATCGACTTGATTTACCTACCGAACTTACTCGCATTCATAACGTCTCTCGTATTTCAAACTTATAGAAGTGTCTGTCCAATGAGACACTTGTCATTCCTCTGGAAAAGATACAAGTCGATAAATAGATGTGTTTATCGAAAAACCCTTGAAATCTCTGACTAAGGAGTTAAGAGACTTAATCATAGCAAAGCTTTCATTATTAAAAATTCGTTGGAACTCCAAGCGTGAATCGGAGTTCACATGAGAATGAGAGGAACAGATGAAACTAAAACACTCTCACCCATTCTAGGTGGAAACTCCAAACACTATTAAAATAGATTCAATTTCGAGGCGAAATATCTTTCAACAAGGGGATGATGTGACAACCTGGAAATTTTTCTTTCACTTTCTTAGCGACGTTGAGCAATTTTCGAGACGAAAATTCTTTCAACAAGGGGATGATGTGACACCCGGCAAATTTGGGTTAACTTTTCACAAACATTTACTATTTAACTTGGTTAACTTTTGTATATTTAGTTTAATTCGGAGGAATTAAATTGGTCAAATATATGGGAAACGACACGAACAAACACGAGCAGATAATCTGGTGAATTATCGAGACATACATACGAATAACTGACCCCGAACGTTGGTGAAACAACAAAACAAATTATTGTATAATAACTTGGTTGATATTATTTGCAATTATGTGTATACGTGAAATTATTTGGAGTTAGTTCGAATTAATTGTTATTAGGTGAATAGGCGATCAGTTCCGTGACCGATACTAGACGAACTGAGCATCGTAGATAATTATAAAATATTTGGGTTAAATATTTTATAGATCTATTATTATGTCAATATAAATTGTTTCACGAATTTATTCAGAACCAAGAGAAATGAAATTGTCACGCGCTATGCAAGGCAGGGTCCGTAACCAACTCTAGTAAAATCGGAAATCGTAGACTAGTTATAAAATATTTGGGATAAATATTTTATAATTTAATTATTATATGTATTAATTATTATATATTTAATGATTAAAAAAAGAATATTATGTGTGAATTGGCGTTGACCAAGTCTTACCAAAAAAAAATGAGAATGCCAAGCTTAAATTATGAGCAGATCCATTATTCAGTGCATAAAGTCAAAGTCAAGGAAAAAAAATGGTCATCAAGAAACAAAGCTATACGACGAAAAAGAAAAAAAAACAAATAAAGTAATGGATGAAGGTTGCAGGCGCGTGAAAGAATACTGCACTCTTGGGCTGCATTTCGTGGACCAGCCACACTAGGCCCATAAGCATTATAAGACCCATTTCGCTGCAGAAACTCTTAAATACGTTTTTAACTCCATATTTTTTTATAATCACAACCCTAATTACGAACTAACAGCCTCCCTTACGAAAATTAAACCCCTACCATTTGCCCTAATCATGTTCTAAATTTTCTAGAAGCTTAAGGTGGTTTAGGATCAAAGAGAGTGAAGAACTAAGGTGTGTAACCAACCTTAAATGATTCTTATACTTATTTTAATTATTTTTATTAAGTTTTGTCCAAACCCAAAACTATTTAGATTTGATCAAAACCATTTTTATCAACTAATAATGATTAAAAGATTATTGTTATATGATTGTAATGGGTTTTGTAGAGGAATTAGATATATAAAATCATAGGGTGCATGTTATAGCAAAAACCTTGATTTTGTGTAAACCCTAGATCTTAGAACCTTGATATTGGAACTTGCATGATGTATTATTATGCTGATGTAATGATTATTTAAGACGGATAACATGCGTTAGATGGTGATTTGGATTATTGTTATGAACCTGCTCAAAAAGGAAACTTTATTTATTTTTAGATTTTAAAATTGAGATCTAAGCAAGTTATGGAATATGTAATGTTATGAGATGCTTAGTATTGATTATGTAAGAGTTTTAGAACACTTGTTTTGGTAAAATCAAACTAGATTAATAAACTTGCTAAAAATGGAAACTTTTTACATGATACTTGTGCTTGGTGTTCATAACTTACCATGTGTGGAAAGTTTACATATGGTACAAGTTGTAGGATGCATGGACTGTGTTGTATGACTTGTCTTGATTCATGATATGTTAGAAGTAGGATGTATACGCGAACTTGAACTTGCAAGCATATGTGATATGTGACATTATGTGACAACTAACATGATAGACGCTAGGAATTGCATGAACTGTGTATGTGATGTAATTCTAGGTCTATGAGGATTAATCATACATGAAACATTAACGGGACACCAACGGGTCGGCGGGTCAAACTTGGTCAAACATAGTCAAACACATTTGTAAAACACAAACTAAGGCATTGATCGGATTCAATGGGTTAAGTGGACAAACACAGACATTGGATAAACACTTATAGG
Organism: Ambrosia x helenae; assembly: GCA_030844895.1. Taxonomy (NCBI): domain Eukaryota; kingdom Viridiplantae; phylum Streptophyta; class Magnoliopsida; order Asterales; family Asteraceae; genus Ambrosia; species Ambrosia x helenae. The sequence continues at coordinate 27,272 of JAUTDX010001115.1, read as the reverse complement.
TTGCTATATTATAGGTTTCTGGTAGTTGGATACTTATTTTATTACACCTGGTAATTAGCACGCAAAGCAAAGGTGAGTTTCACTACTCTTTTCTCAAAAGCATGCGTCTCAGGTTTGAGACAACTTATTAAACTTTTTCTACTCCAGTTTGGGACTACTTTTACATCCCAGGTTTTGGGATGCTGTAACTCCTTGTGCGAGTTGGGTTTTCGATTCCTTATGTGAATCACACTTTTATCAGTTTTGTACTTTAACTGTCCCTTGTGAACTAAACACTCTATCTTGAAAGTCCTCACTATTTTATTGGGTTAATCGCTGGAGGCGAACGGGGTATTAGTTGATAGCGCTATTAGGTTGTGCAGCAACCTCATGCCTGAGGTGCTTGGGTCACGGGCATGAACTTCTGACCACTTTTTCTTACTAGTGTTGATAGACACTAGTGTTGAGGCACTGTAACATCTGTATGTTTCCCAATAACCACTGTTTAGTTACATTGAGTGGGTTAGCTACCCCTGACAAGCTTAAAACTGATGGTTTAAAACTTTGATAACTTTACACTTGTTACTTAAACTGTGAACTCACCGACTTTATGTTGACACACGCTAGCATGCTTTTGCAGGTCTCTAGGTACGGAGCACGATAGGTCATGCATCATTGTGTCAAGGGTTAATTGAACGCTATTGACTATTATCATGCTTTTCATTTAATTAGTTCTATCTTGGGTGCGTTGTTTCACGCATAAAAATCCACTTAATCGTTTTGATTTCGCTTCTGCATTTTCCTAAAACATATGGTTGATTTCTAAAAACTTAAATTTTGAAAAACGAACTAACTGGTTTGGGCATTTAGAGTCGTTCGAATGACTTATGGCTATGGGATCCTGGTGTGTCACGCGCCTCGCGGTAAAACCCCGCAGTGGAAATTTGAGGGTGTGACATCACCCACCCCTCACCGTACAACCATCGTCCCCCGCCATCGTTCCCCACCCTTCACGATGTTCGATTTGCAGATCTGGACAATCAAATCTGACTGTCACAAATGGATTTACTAACATCAATAAGAGCCCCCTGTAGTGAACAAAAAAGAGGAAGTGAAATTCATAGACGATGGTTGTGCTTTGAGAAAGTGAGGAAGTAAATAAGAGAAAGAAATGGCGATGAAGACTGTCTTCTGCCAATGGTCTATGACTCATGTTGTATGGAGCTGGGTTACAACTTACATGAAAACAATCACACATTTTTCAAGCAAATTTGTTTACAAATCAAACACTTAAGCTCAAAAATTTATCGAGATTAACAGATCAAAACAAGTTCCTAACCAAAATAAGTTCTCCAAGAGTAAATTTAGAAGAAAAGAGTACCACACAATGGTTATATATAATTTTAGTAGACACAACGAGTGTTACATCCACTAATCCACATATCAAAAGATCTCATATCAAAACTTATATCATTGATACAGCACCAAACAAGACTGTTATGTTAACCATTTGATTTCTCTTGTCTAAAGTTCCTTTGAAGTAGAGAAATCTGAAGGCACGTTTAATTTGTGATTTGGGTGTTGTTTGGATGGACTTGATGTGCTGAAAGGGGGTGGAGTGGGGTTGTGCAGTGGAAGAGAGATTTTAGGGATTGTTGTGTGAGAGAGAGATTAGATTTTATTTATTTATTATTATTATTATTATTTAATAAAAACGGGTAATTTTGTCTTTTCACATAAAAGTTAACAGAATATGTGGATGGAGTTAGTTAAATGGACTCATATAGTTATAAATAGAAAAATCAGGTATTCAGATAGTTAAACATTTTGATTTTGGATTCAAGTAGTTAAAACCATCAAAACAAAGGGACTCAAATAGTAATTTACTCATAATATACCAAAAGAATATAAAACATCATGTCTAAAATTTAAAACACAATGCCTATATAGATTTATCACACTTTTTACGAAAAATGTCTTTTATACAGGAACTCTACCCTATATAGGTGTGTGTGTGTGTATAGGGGATGGTTCATTTCAGAAGAGGTTTTAGTGCGAGAAGAAGATAAATAATTCATTTTTACCATTTTTAAAAAAAATAAAAATATAAGAAATTGTTGAAATGTGTTGTTTATTCATTTATCTCAAAAATAAAACAAGTATATAAAGTAATTTCATTAATTTATATAACCTACACATGTACAAATTTTGTGCAGGAACATTACCTACGCGTAATATAACACATGTGTAGGAAATAGTTTAAACCTTAAAAAAAACATTTGATTGCATTAATTTTATGGGTTTTTGTATATATAACATAAACAATGATATATAAAAAGTAAAAACTTCAAAAATATATGAACCATTACCAATAAAAATTAAGATTTAGGTTTCTTCTCGCACTAAAACCCTCTTTTAAAAATAACCTAACACTATATTTATATATATATATATAACCAGAAAAAATAACTAAATGTTATATGTTATATATAGATCACAACTTTATATATATATATATATATATATATATATATATAAAAGGGGGAAGTATATGTGAAAAACCCTTCTTAGATAAAAAAAAACCATAGTAAACCCTATACTTGGTCCACATTATTCCACATCATCCCACCTTTATTATATTGAGAAGGTTAGTTTGGTCTTTTTGAGTTTGATGTAGCTGTCAATTTGGCACAATAGTCAACAAGTTGTGATTGTACTTTTCCCTCCTCTCTCTCTATTATTATTATCATCTGAATTGTCTTCTCCATTAACACAAACATTCTCCTTTAATCACCATCATCCAAACCTAATGTTTAAAACACTCCATTAATAAGCTTCATCAAATCACCCACCTTAGTAAATGTGATGGATTTTAACATAGAATCCTCAGAGTATTTAATGTCCGATGATCCAGAAATCGATGCAAGGAATCTCGATACTATTGTTCAGGCTGTAAATCATGTAGAATCATCTGAATCAGACGGTATGTTCGGATTAAACCAACATTTTTTTTCCTTTTTGTATTTAGATCTGATTTATTGTGCAGTGGTATCCATGCATAAGCATATGATGTGTGTATATATATATATGTGTTAGTTTCAGTGCCTCTCTTACGTCATATGTAGTTGATCAACATATTTATTCCTTTTTCTTGGTTTGTGCTTTTATAAGGTGAGGCAACCTACGAACATGGATTTTCACATGGTAAAAGGTGTGATGGTGTTTTTATGGGTTTGCCAACTGATGCAGGGGAAGGATCGTCTTCTGATCATGTTGATAATGAAGGTTTGTGTACGTATTTCTTTTGTTTTTTTTTTTACAATGTGGCTGTATGAAGGCTGTTTTTTTTATAAAGGTTATGATAAGGGTGATGATTATTGTGTTTTTTACTTTTTATGTTACATGTAGGTGATACAGGAACCAACAAGCATTATGTGATTTCTACACCTAATGGTACCCAGTTTTGGATACCTAATGTTAGCCCGAGGTTCACGACTTTTGAAGCTGCGTTGGCGATGTACAAGGATTATGCTGATCATGCTAGATTCTGTGTTAAGAAGGGTCAAACGAAGGTGTGGATGGGCATTGCAACGCATAAGTACTTACGTTGTGCAAAGTATGGAAAACCTCAGTTGAAGAGAACATTCGACACGTTAGATGAGGCGTCGTTAAGGACACGCAACAGATCATTCACACAAACCAACTGCAAAGCTCATGTGTTAATTGCAATCGGTAGTGAAGGTTCTTGTTATACCATTAGGGGTTTCAATGATGTTCATAACCACGCGTTGTTGGATCCAAGTAACTATGATCTGAAAAGGGTTTCAAGGAAACTAACATATGCCACAAAATAGTTTATCCACAACATGAGCTTGAATCGGGTAGGTCCTGTTAGAGCACACAGGTTGTTATTGTCGCTTAAGGGTGTGCACCATAATGTAAACGGAACTGTTGTAGACTTCAAGAACTTCAGCCAACAGTTAAGGATTTTTATTGGCGATCGTGACTCAACGGTGTTTCTGGAACGGTTGCGTGATCGCTTTGACAAATTGCCCGATTTCTATTTTGATTTTGTTGTTAAAGACGGCAAACTACATTCTGTGTTCTGGGCGGATGAGATATCCAAGCTTAATTACAAGTCTTTCAGCGATGTTCTTTCGCTTGATGCAACTTACCACACCAACAAGTAAGCCTTTATTCCAACCTTATTGAGATTCCTTGAAATTAACACACGTATAAGCTGTCGTACTGTTTTTTACGCTTTTGTATTTATTGTTAAGGAAATCCACATATTTTCTAACACATGTTAGTTCTCTCTGCCACCACCATACAGGTACAACATGATTTTTGTTCCGTTTACGGGTGTCGACAATCATAAGCAATGTGTTACATTTGCGGCTGGTTTGATAACAAATGAAACAATAGAATCATATGTTTGGCTGTTACAAGCTTTTTTAAAAGCCCATGGTCAACAGCCCGCGCTAGTGTTAAGTGATCAGGACCCGGCCATGTTGCAAGCCATACCGCAGGTCTTCACCGAGTCTCGCCACAGACTATGCATGTGGCATATCATGAAGAAACTGCCGTTCAAGGTGTGTTTTACGCAATTGTTTGTTTCGAACTGCCCACCAGAATTAAATACATAACCACCCTATGGGGATTGTTAGTTATAAGCCTAACCAACTTTTAACTGCATATACAGTTGTCCGCGGAGCTGCTGAATAAAACCGATTTTCGCGCATGTATCCAGCGATTGGTGTGGAACATATATATAAAACCATCAACCTTTGAATCACGATGGCACGCGCTGATCGAAACATTAGAACTAGGTGATAATCAATGGTTGAAGGACATGTTTGCAATTAAGGAGTTATGGATTCCAGCTTACTTCAGAGAGATTCCAATGTGCTGCCTAATGAAAACAACATCAAGGAGCGAGAGTTCTAATTCAGCCTTCAAAGTGACTTCTACCAGCGCCAACACGCTTGTGCAGTTTATGCTATGTTTTGAATCGAGGGTTGACAGCCAACGTTATCGCCAAAGGGTGGCTGAGTATAAGACTTCGTCTACTGTTTTTGTTGCTACCACCGAGTTACCAATCGAGCAACATGCTTTCAGCTTGTATACACACAACGTGTTTAAGGAGGTCCATAAAGAGATTACAAAGGGCAAATTTGCTTGCTACATTTCGAACACCACTCCGCAAGGGGATGTCACTGTTTTTGATGTCACACACTTGGACTGTCGTAAAGATGTTACTATCATATACCAGGTAACACATTTATTGTGGTCCCGTTACTAACAGACGTATTCTATAACTGTTTTTACAACTGCAGCATTTCTGTTTTCTACCAAATCTGTTTTTTATTTTTGCACTAACACATGTATTTTTTCACAAGTTTGCTGATGGATTTTTTTGTTAACCAATACAGGTAACGTTCGATCCATTAGATCACACGGCTGAATGCTCATGCAGGGGGTTCATCCGTATTGGTTATTTTTGTCGTCATGTTTTCAGTGTTTACTTGGTGCAAAAGGTTGACCGTATCCCCGACAAATATGTGGCTACGAGGTGGATGCGTGATTTACTCCCAAAGAAAGTTTTCTCAATTTCTAGTCGTTACGGGGTTGACAGCCACCCAGAATCAGTCCTTAGGAATGAAATTCTTGAGCTAGTGACCGAATGCGTGGATGTTGCAAGGAGCAATGAGAAGTCACTTAATGATTTAGCTGAACAGCTCCGGTTGATGAAGCTTAACTTGTTAGCGAAACAGCTGCTTACACCACCTGTACCGGAGTCCGACGAAGCTGCTATGGAAGACACACTTGGTCAGACCATTGACCGTGAAGTGGTTGTTGCTAACCCGGATGTTGTCCGAAACAAGGGATGCGGGAAAAATAGGCGCATCAGTGGTCCAGGTGAAAAGATGCTAAAGAAACCAGCCAACATACAAAAGGCCCCCCGTCTATGTGCCAAGTGTAAGAAGTATGTGACAGATCATGACTCAAGAAACTGCGACAAGGTCTCTGCGATGAAGAAAGCGAAGGAAGCACGTACGTCGGTTGGCGCGCCAACATAGTTTGACAAGGTATCGCATTACGCCTAAGCAGTAGGTTTATAAATAATTGCGCTTTTTGGACTGTGTTACGTACTTTATAACATTTCTTGTTATGGGCCTTCAACTACTTGTTATATCCGTAACACAGTTACTGTTGCAACTACGTAAGTACTTAGGCGATGCGCAGACTGGTTATATATGTTTTTATGTAATGTTGGTATGTATGGTGGCTGTTTTTGGAAAGACATGTTTGCAAGCCTAATTGTAGGTTGAACTATTTTATGATATGCCACTTTTATGAAGCCCGTGTTGGTTATTTGATATATCTTATGCAATGTTTCAGCTTTTTGTTTTTTAACAGGGCAGCTCCAAAAACAGAATGCACTTCAACAGCCAGTATACGTGTAATCCATATTTAACATATGGTAACTACTGGTAACATGTGTAAGCCAGGCAATAACACATGTCTGCCACACCACTTACACATGTAAGCATACCAAGTATGCATGTGTAATACGTCACTTACACATGTTAGCATAACATTATGCCTGTGTAATACGTCACTTACACATGTAAGCATAACAATATGCCTGTGTAATACGTTACTAACTCGTGTAACCCACTTATCCCCTATGTACAGCCACACCAATAACACATGTGTCATGCAACTAGCATGCACAGTTTATACTTACGGCTTACACAAGTTAGCAAGTTCATGCTTACAAAGTTATACCTATGTCTTACACAAGTTAGCAAGTCATACTAACACATGTAACTTTCACTAACATATGTGTGATGCCAACTAGGCTTGCACACATATACCAACGTCTGTACTTACACATGTAAGGAGGATTCATCCATAACACTGGCACAACCCGGGCACTAACACATGTTTTTTTTTGTGTTCACCAACACATGTTTGCAAGTGTCTTCGTTTCACTAACACATGTATGCAATGGTCAAAAGTTATAAACACAACAACTCACCAGTAACACTCACCAGTAACGGTTTATTACGTTTCAACACGACTTCACGGAAGGATTACTTCATAAACACCACGATATCATACATTAAAACCTACTAAACTATTACACAGGGATAGCTTTAAAGGTACTACATTAGTTTATTTATAAACCGTCTTCGTCATCTTTGGTCACCCCCTCCAGCAGGGTCACGCCACGTATGATGAAGGGAGATTTGTGCACGTACGTCACGCTTCGTTCCCGTAGTGGATTCCTCTTCCCCTTGTCCAATTCTGCAATCATTTTTTGCCTATCTACCAATGTTATCTTATCATCATCATCCTGATCTTCCTTAGCAACGCCATATAGATTGTATACGCCACTTTTCGCGTCAAAGGAACTGATAGGCAAAACCATCGGGATAGGCGACGATGTTTCCACTGCTTTCTCAGACGATGTGCACGCTGTTTGTTATCAAATAAATTTTTAGTTTTACTTTAAACAATCATGTAAACTAACATACGAAACAAGCAGACTATAGCATATGACATACCATGGAGAGGAACATTGATGGCTTCACCACTTTCTTTCTCATTGTTTATCCCCTGTTCGGCTTGCTCAATCTGCGTCAGTCCAACACTAAAACTTGGCATTTCGTAGTCATCCCTTGGCGCACTTTGGTTTGGCAGAACTTCTCCTGAAACCACGCCCGACGCTCCTACATCATCATGCGCACCTGGATTTGGCGCCATGTCACCCACTGGCGCGATCCCCGAGTAACATGCAGATTCGCTAGCGTCATCTACAATGAACATTTTACAATGTAGTCATTATGAAATGAAAAAGCAGTTCCATCCAAAACTCTGTTCGTTTTATAAAAAGGCTGAGTCAACATTACCGTTACTTTCTTTTGACAGCGTTACGGGTCTGGTTGTTTCTCGATATTAACAGGAGCGGACGTCGGCTTTTGTACTGTTGCACCATCACTAACATCAGGGTCAGCAGCTACCTTCTCATCTGTTGAGGGGTCAAAAAATATACGTGACACGAACATTAACATCTAAAGAATTCATGACAAAAACAGGAAAAATGAACCACGGCTAAATTTTGTTACTGACCATTAACATAGGTTAGTGACTTGTTGGGGACATACTTACTTTTTTGTGTCTCTTGTTGCATATCTTCATAAATCAGCGGCCCCGCATGTCCTGTAGGCAAGCTGTGGTCTTTGTCGGTGTCATGAACACACGTCGCCTCCTGCTGCGAATGTTGGACGGGCGCCTCAGTGCTCAGATCAGACGGACATTTTTCACGATCAGCATCTGGCTTCTCAACTCTTTGATTGCCTATTGAAGAACAAAAAACACGGATGCCGCCCATAAATAAAGATGTGTAGGCTGAATGAATAATGCTTTTATCAGATCCTAATGACAACCCATAACACGGGTTAGTACACTCGAAGAAAGAAACACTTACTTCCAACATCAACAGTGGATGGTGGTTTATTATGATCAACAGCAGCCTTGTCGTCTTCCAACACCTTACCTACTTAAAAAAAATAAAAAAAATACACGTCATGCGTTCGTTTTTTACACTCAGAATCATTTTTCTATAACTACTCCAGTTTTAAACACATGTTAGCTACCAATCGACATATAATATTAAAACAGTCCCAACTGACCTTGAACTTCCTTGCTTGCTTCCTCCATTAATGCAACATCACTTGCCCCAGCTTTCTTATTCCTTAGCTCTCTGGCTTTCACGGCTGGCCTCGACTTGATTATATTTTTGGTAAAACGGCCGGATCCCCCCGGCTGTGCACGTGCCTGTACCGTATCCATGCCCACCTTATCACTAGTCGTTTCATTCACAACGGACCCTTCGCCTATTTTATTTGACAAATGTGAGTAACATGTGTATTTTTTTAAATCGATACAAGGGCGCTACATATAAATACGACAACTTACCACTACCCTTGCTGCGAACATCGGCAATGGGTACCTCAGGGTCCACTTCCTCACACATCGTCCCACCGCGCACTGCCTTATCAGTATCAAGATCTTTGTCAACCAACTTGTTATTCTCAGCATTGTGAAGGATCTTTCGGTATTGACTGTCCACTAGACTAGCATCACTAACGTCGTCATTGCCCAGCAAAGTTTTCTTACGAGCCTGCATAGGGGTTGTTAATGGCGAAATTTCCGTCCCCGTGCTTAACTCATCTAGTCCAGCACCAACGTCAAGTTCTATTCCAGCACCTGTATTTTTTGTAACGCCATGCACAGACATCAGACTATGTTATTTTTAATGTCAATGTTAATCGAACTCGCAGCCGCTTACCAGCTTGGTCTGATGTAACCCCTTGATCTGTTTGAAAGTTCGCTGCAGAATGTTTTATGCCATCATTATCTTCCGGCATTATTTGCAAGTCTCCCAGTACGCCTGCTATGGTGCCTGATACCGTATCGCGACCTCCACCTTCTTTATTCTTCCACTTAGGTAACTCCTCTATCACGCTCTCATACTTCCCTTTGACTGCAATCACATCTGCCCGGTCTGCATGCTGATCATATAACTTGCCAATTTCTGTCTCAACACGTTTCTTTGTCTTCAGCATAAGATCTACTAGCTTATCAACTGCCAACACTTTTTCCTGTGAAGCAGATGGAAGGGGGCGTAAAATATAAAACCAAAGCATGATTTCTTTATCAATAAGATCATATAATAAGAACACTTTTTTATGTAAAGAAGGTCTAAACACCTGAATGCTCGGTTCGGCTGTTCCACTTTGAACGTTTTCACACTCCGACAAACCCATGAAGCTACGTGTTCCAAACCCACCATTTTTAATATCTAACTTTTCCCTTTCTCTCAGCCGTTGGAAATTCCAGAATGTAATTGGATATACAGAATCATCAACGTCAATCCCTTCGCATGAAACGCAATCCACATACACAAGCTGCAGGTTAACAGATGTTAGTCACTGTACTAACACATGTTATAAACACACAAAATGTAAAATCAGTTTGCAAGTTTTTTTAATCAACAATGTTACCGTCAGCAATGCGAGGGGCCCAGCAAATGGTGTCTGTTGGGAATCTCTATTCCATCCATTTTTGCAAGTCCTAAGCTTCTCCACTAAGATGCCACACCAATCAACCTTCGCAAAATCCATATTATCCCTCAGATACTCAATTGTTGAATCCTTCAAACTACCTTGTTTGTGGCATTCAATCATCACAGCATAGAAGCACATCAGAAAATCTAGACGGAAGTCAAAGCTATAAGCTCCTTCAGACTCATTCTGAATCATATCCACCATCTGTTTTGGCGTAACGTACTTGTTCTCTGGGTACCTCTTGCGCCACTTAGCTACTGCTTCGTCGTACTTTGGCAACCGGTCATGTGAGTTGAATGGAACCCCTCCACGTGGAATGCCAAGTATCTTCTCTACCACTTTTTCATCAACGATAATACTCCCACATGGGAAAGTCATCTCTAGTGTATCAGGGTTGAAATTATCAACCACATAATGCCCCAACTTGGCTGGTATACCGTCCATCTTAAAGTTTAACAACTTACCAAAACCCAACTCCTTCACAACCATTCGTTGTTCTTCACTTAACACTTCCACGCACCTAGCAAATTGAATAGGCGATGACCTAGTCCGTATTCCATTCCATTCATTCTTTTTGGACCTTTTACGTTGTTTTCCGGGTTCAACAACCTGCGTCTCCACATTTTCAGACCTTTTACGCTTACCAGCGGTACGTGACCTCGCCTCCCTGGTCGCATTTTTCTTCACAACTGCTGGTGTGGCACGCTCAACTACCCTCGACCCAGACCGTGTTACCCTAACTGACCCACTCGTAGTCTTTGTATCAGTTGCCCTCTCTGTACCTGCAAGACGTCGATGACCCAGTCAGATTACGCAGGGTAGGCACTGGCTAACACATGTTATCATATACAAAGCGACAAGTACCTTTCGTCTTTTTCCGAGGGGTCTTGCTGCTGATCACAATTAATTTTTTTTTGCCTACACACAAACAGATGTCTTAATCAACCAACATAACAAATGTAGGACCACATAATACAATGTATTCATATGCAATAAAACAAAACACACCTTTATCCTTTCTAGATGTACTAGCATCTGTAGCCCCTTCTGTTTCCTTTGCAATGCTCCCTTTAAACACATCAACCAAGGTAACAGCAAGCATTTTCATTAATCAACATACCCCTCAAACATACATACCACAAAAGCAAACAAATATATATTACCTTTCTTTTTCCTCTTTAATCCACTTAACGGTGTGTCAGAATCATACTCTTCCAGACAACAACAAAAAACAAAGTCAGATTATAACATTTTTCAAAGGATCTATTTTTTTTTTTTGCAAAATTTTGTTTTTTCATACCTAATGTACGTTTTGTTTGTATAAGTGGAGACTGAGAGAGGCCAGGATCCTTTAAAACACCCTTTTCATGTGTAGAATCATCAGACACAACTACACTATGATCAGAACGGTTTTTTTTCCTGAAAAAATTTAAGCATACTAATGATGTAACAATATGTGATAATATAACATTATGTGATAATATAACATTCACACTAACAAAACCTAACAATCCTGAGATACTATTAAGGATCTACACACCTTTTTGATGATTTCTTGTGTGAAGCCTTTTTGCTTTTCCGTCGTCGTCGCCACCATAGTGGAGACAGGCTAAAGGAAGTCATCTTCCTTTCTTGCTTTTCTGGTTTTGAAACGAGTGAACAAAGTTTTGATGATGGATTGTTGATAATAGAAAGGGGAAATTGTTTAGAGAGAGAGAGAGAGGGTGCCATTCTGTATTTGAAATTGTTTTGAACGAGAAAAAGAGAGAGGGTTGACATGATATGCATGTCAGTTACACAGACAAGTGGTTTGATTTGTGGTTAATGACTCAAATACCCTTCATATCATTTATAGCCACACAAATAAGACTTGCTTTGTATTATTAAAATCAATTAATCAAGGACCATTGATCAACTATGATCAATGGTCATGATAGAGTTTAAGGGGTTTTTTATGAAGAAGGGGTTTCCCCTTAATCCATCCCCTATATAAAAGAACTATATACGTATATACGAGCTTATTAATTAAGTTACACTAGCACATAACTTATTCCAACATAGTTCCCAAGCTTGTTTATAACACACCCACAAAACATAAAAATAAAAAATAAAAAATAACACCTTAATATTTAATTACTTGTCAACCCTTTCCCTCTTCACAATTCTGAATGTTGGAGTTCACTTTTCAAGGGCAAAACAGGAATACTTTGTTCATGTTTGAAGAAGTTATCAGGATCAAACTCAGTCTTAATCTTAACCAACCTATTAAAGTTCTCTTTAAAATACCTTGTTCCCCATGAACTAGCCTTCACAAAACTAGTGTCATCACCATTTTTATCATTCATTCCAAGATCAAGATCTCTATAATTCACATAAGCTTCTCTTGGAAACATTGAAACATATTGTGCCATGTAGTTGTAAAGCTTCCTTATCCAATCAACATGCTTGTTCATCAAATCTTTATCAGTGCCCATCCAGCTTGTTATATATTGGATCATGAAAAGTGTCCCATTTCTATGAGGAAATGGGATTGATGACTCTGGAATCCTACTCATCATTCCTCCATATGGGTTCCAAATCATAAATGGGCTATCTTCATTCAAGAACCTTTGCCAAATTTCTTCTAGTCCTTTTTCAGGAATAGGGTCTTTTACAAAATCTGATTTTGCTTTGAAGTAGTTCACGAAAGTCGGTTTTCCAGCGAGTAGGACGGATGTGGGAACGCTTCTCGGGTAGCCAGCGATGAACAAGACAGATTCTAGCCAACTCATTTCAATGCAGTCTTCTTTCTTTAGACCCAATTCAGGAAAACTTTGTTTCATTATATCTTGAAGTTTGTTTGCTCTTCCAAGAAAGAGTGCATTGTAAGTGGTAGTTATGGTTCTTTGGTTTGTGTTTGGTATGTTTGTGGTTTGAAATATGACCCTGATGAATAGATCATCATCAAGTTTGTCAGCAACTTGTTGCCACTTGTAAAGAATCTTTGTTGCGCCTTGTTCTAACGTCCGTCCAACGTTAAAAACAGTGACAGTCTCAGGGACTGGTACGAGTTTTAGTTTCCAAGAAACTATAACTCCGAAACTGCCTCCTCCACCGCCTCGGAGAGCCCAAAAAACATCCTCTCCCATGGCTTTTCGATCTAGTATCCGACCATTTGCATCAACTAGCTTTACGTCGAGTGCATTGTCAGCTCCGAGCCCATATTTCCTCATCATGGAACCATATGCACCACCCGTGATGTGACCACCAACACCTAGGCTCGTGCATAGCCCAGCTGGAATCCCATGAGTCTTGCTTTTCTCAGCAACTCGATAATAAAGCTCACCAACGGTTGCACCAGCCTGAACCCAAACCGAACCATCTGCAATATCAACACTAACGCCACGAAGTTTGGATAGGTCGATAACAACATACGGAGGGTCCATAGCGGACGTATAGGATATTCCTTCATAATCATGCCCTCCGCTTCTATACCGAAGATGAATGCCAAGCTTTTTTTGCGCAAATAACTGCATTTTGGATGTGGATTTCATTTAATGGGGTGAAGATGGCCTCAGGTTTCGCGGCATATGGAGCGATACACCGGAGATTTAAGGCGGTCGAATTCAAAATGGTTGTGAAAGAAGGGTTGTTTGGGGTGTAAAAAATGTTTGGGAGCTGGGTTGTAGAGTGTGAAAGACATTGATAGAAGCTATCTTGAATTTGGTCAGAAGAACAAAAGGGAGAAACTAATGCTAGCAAGACTAGAAGCACAATGGATCTTGAAAAATAGTCCATTTTAAAGATTTTGAGTGATTATGGTTTGTGAAGAATTAACAAGAGAACACATATATGTAGTAATTGGATTGATATCTGATTGTCAAATATATGAAGACTTGCAAATGTCATATTCTTAAGGTTTGGTACTCTATTAATGACTTTAGCTTAAATGCACAAACTATACATGATTCAAGTAAAAAAGGTGCAAAATTAAGATGCGTCAGGCAAAACAATTACATGACTTCAAAGCAAGAACATAGACATGAGTGTACTAAAAAAAATCCACTTCTTTTTGTTGCCAACACTCATCCTCTTGCCCCACACAAATATAAAAGAAACCCACACATAATATACATGCATATATTTTTTAATTACTATTTACATCCATTTCTCAAAGTACGACTGAAGCTTACCAAGTATACTGATGATTTAACCCCTTATAACGTTATTCAATGTTTGTTCTTTTCACCCACCTATGTGATATAACTTTACCTATGTGATACCTTATATATAATATATATGTTTGTATTCAAACTTGGTGAAAATCATTTTTAACTCATTTTTCTATAAATTATGTGTTTCGGTAGGTGTTTTGATCCATAAACAATTAGTATTCCCTTGGTGTGACATTGACATTTTTAAGATATGTCAAATGGGAGAATGAAATGACATAAGAACCAATGATTGGTTGTGAAATGGACACATTATCCAACTAAAACCACAGCAAATATATAATAATAAATAATAATAACATAAATAAATAAATAAAAAAGATAAACGTCACAAACAAGAGGAGTCTGGAACAAGATTGATGAATTCAAGACTCAAAAGTTGCATATTTTACCTATAAATGATGACTAGTGAGTATGCCATACTTTATAGTTTATATACCAAAGAGAATTCACAACTAAACCAAGATTCTCATTCCTAATTTTATAGGAGTTTAGCCTCAATTTCCTCCAATGTCAGCCCTTTTGTTTCTGGCACTATGAAGAAGATGAAAACCAGAGACGCCACTGCTATCACTCCAAATATGAAGAACAACATCCCCGCCCCAAGTAACGTCTGCCGCCACACACACAATTAATTTGTTTTTTACAAAAAAAAAAAAAAAAAAAGTTTCTATTTGTATATGTAGACAACACTTGACTCTGAAATAACAGTGCATACATGTGAAGAAGATACAGTAGAGGTGAAAAGGTACCTGTAATGGAGAAAAGGCAAATGCAACTAATGCATTGGCGCCAAAATTCACAAGAACTGCTATACTTAATCCTCGCCCTCGTAAGCGTAAAGGGAAGATTTCAGATATCATCAACCAACCAATAGGACCAAAAGATATCTGCACCAAAACATTTCCTTAATTATGTATTTATATACGACGTAGAGGTAGCAACTCCAACTCATTATACTTATATAATGGGCTATTTTGGCCTTTCGGGTTATCCTATATCTCTCAGAGCAGAAATGGAGTGCGGTAAATGTGTCAAACAGGTCGAAAGTATCCCTAGGTGTCTTTGTAATGCATAAAACCCCCTAAATCATTTTATTTAAAAAAAACAAGATTATTATTGGAATAATATAACTTTTCATACTTGGCTGGATAGAAAGTGTTTCAGGTCAACCCAACCCATTTGTAACTGCATTCTACACAAAGAAGTTACCGGATTGATCCCTTACTCAACCCGCCCCATATTGACACATTTACTGGTACATAATGTCACCCTTACAAACTGCTAATGAGTGATAAATGTGACAAGGATTAGCAGACTTCTTGGCATCAAGATAGATTGATGAAGTACATCCCTTATACCTGATAACATCCAACATACACCAGCAATGCAACAACAGCTACTGCAGGCACATTACTGAGGTAAGTGTAAAATGATCCCATGAGAAACAGCGAGACTGCCTGCAAAACAATACACAAACCCTAATTGATTATGATATTTCACCACCAAGATTTGCACACATAAAGAAAGGTGACCGGTTGTCCAATAGGTTTTTAAACTTACAGCTTAGAATAATATTAGAATGAGAACTTACAATCCCAGAAACGCCCCCAAGAAGCAAGGGTCTCCTCCCAAGTTTGTCAACAACCAAAACAGCTATCCCAGTCATGATTAACTGAAAAGGAGCAAGGAAACTAAATCAAATACAAGACGCACGTTATACAAACTTATGTAATCATATTCTTTTTTACTATATAAATTTGTATTTACCTTTAACAAACCAAGAAAAATGGATGCCCTTGTAGCATCTGATGCAGCAGAGAACCCTGCTGTCTATAAGAAAATGTAACAATTCAGGTACAGAAACATGTGTTTATAAATCCACAAACATCAAAGTTTAACAATTACGGACCTGAAAAATTGATGCAGCGTAGTAAAGTACACTGGGTTGACCAGTTATCTGCTGGAACAAGACTAAACCTGCACCAATTATCAATGCTTTCAAGCATTTACCCTGAAACATCTCCCCAAAGGTAGCTTCACCTTCCTCACTGATATATGATAATTCAGCCAAAATATCTTCAACTTCTTGAGTTGCTGAATTGTTATCCATACTTTCACCTCTGAGCCTCCTTAAGCAGTAAATGGCGTGTTCTTTTAGTTCCTGCATATCACCTTTTCCTTGAATTGCGCGTAGTAAAATCCATCTTGGTGAAGCTGGTAACCACCACATCCCGATCCCCATTACTACTGCAAACAAAATAGCAGTTCCGTACATGTACCGCCAACCAGAATTTATATCAACCAGAAGGCTGCCAATCACATAACCTAACTGCAAGCAAACAAACATATTATTAACCCTTTTAAGATGCAGATAGGTGGTCAACAACGTCAGCACCAAGTTTAAAAGATCTTCAGAGAAAAGATGAACTACTTACCACCATTCCCATCACAATGAAGAATTCTTTGAGGGATATTAACCGACCTCGTATCCGACTTGCAGCTGTCTCAGCAATGTACATTGGAGCAGCATGCATTGCCTGAAAGGAAATAAGTTTGTTTTTCATATTTTTACAGTTGTAATTTATGAATTTGATATCTAATTGTTCAGAAGATAAAAGTCATATCTTACCAGTCCGATTCCTATACCGTATATAAAGCGGCCGATCACCATAATTGCAAAGCCAGGTGCGAGTGTTGTTATCACAGCACCAATGATATATGATGCAGCTGAAACCATCAGCTCCCTCCTTCTTCCTTAAATAAACACTCATTACTTATTATTCATCAAAAATCATGAACTTAAGAAACTGAAACCTCTAAGTTCTCAACTTGAAATACAGCTAACCTAGAAAGTCAGCAATGTTAAATGCCAATACAGAACCAATCAAAGCCCCATAGAGTGAACCACTGGTCTGCAATGACCAAAAGCAAGAAGAAATATTAGTTCGTCTAACTCATAGTCACAGGAAACGCTATATCACCTACGATCTGCGTTCCCGATTCGGTGTACTGGAAACGGGTACAGAGTCGTACCGGATCATTAAAATTGATCGTTCCCGATTCTCAAGAATTACGACCTAATTCCAACCGGTACGCGTTTCCAATTGTTTGGGTATGCGATTGGAAACGCTAAGAAACACGTACCTGAATCTGAAAGGGGAACTCCGGCGGAAATTCCGACGCTGGTGGTGCATTTTAGGGTTAAAATAAGTTTAGGTTTGTAACATTTAACCCCTTCATTTTTCACTACTTTACATTTAATCTCTAAACTTGTAAAATTTTACATAAAAAGTGTAAAATTAATTTGGACATTTAACATTTTACCCCTTTATCTTTACTAGTTTACATATAAAATGTTTCGTATATAATACGATGTACCAAATTATATGGTACGCCGTACCACGTACCGGATTGGCCTTCCGAATGAGCCTACCCCTCCTCGTACCAAATTTTACATATGCACGACTCGCGTACCAGTTTTCGTACCGCGTACCGGAACGTACCGCGTTCCATGTGTCTATGGTCTAACTACAAAAAAAAATGCATGGAAGCAAAATGCAATGAAATATAAGACTTACAATAAGACCAACTTGCACGGAGGACAAGTCATACCATGAGATGCCGCTAGATGTAGGTGACTGCAGCATTTAAAAGAACATGAAAAGCATATATGTATTACCAAACTACACTATACAAGAAACTGTTTAATACATAATACACAAAACATATGAGCTACAACAACTAATCCTAGATCTTTGATAGTCAACAATCTTACTAAAAACTAAAAAGATACCTTAATATTAATTGTAGCAGAAGAGGTAGCCCCAATATCATAGCCATATAACAGCCCTCCAAAAGCAGGGAAAAGAAATCTGAGATCATTTACCGGTTCATCATGAAGAGATACTTATCACAATTAGAGCTTTAGAAAGAAAAAAAAAGATCAATGAAGGTCACTGTCTATAGTTATCAGAGAAATAATATTCCCTCTAATAATAAATAAATGACCTTATCAGTTGCCAACTACAAGACATTAAAGCAGAACAGCATAACTCCATTTCTATCCATCCTCGTGTCACATACAATGACTTATATTCACACTTTTCTTTCCCATCAAAACAAAGAACATAGACTCATCTTCCTTTTAATTTTAAATCTGGTACGTACGTCCAAATCGAAAATCAACACCATATTGTAACAACAATAACACCAGTTCATCATATGGTATTATAGACTATAGCAATCATTAAGTTTAAATTTAACACAATTCACTCCAAAATGCTCTAGCATAGTTATCAAAGGCGCAAAAAAAGTGAAGGCCTAAGAAAAGAAAAAGGCTCAATTAAATGAAAAAAATAAAATAAAAAAAATATATTATGTATTAGAATCAAATAAAATAACTATAAAAGCTATTATATAACATTTAGTAGCATCTAATTAATACCAAAAGTTTTAAAATAGTGAAGATTCAAATGTAAATTCAAAACTTTAGTTCTAAATATTCTAAACCAGATTAGAGTGCTGGATGAAAGTTGCTTAAATCGGTATTGTGGAAGCTAAATGGTAGAGAAGATCTGTAATTTTGCATTACATAATAATAATAATAATAATAATAATAATAATAATAACAACTAATAAATTTAGCCAAGAGCTTTTAATAACTATGTTGTAGTTAATAAACAGTAATTTTAAAAGTTCTATAACTCAACTGCAAACCATAAATCATAAACTAAATAATGATAAAATAACAATTAATAATTAATTAATATAAAATACAGAGTGTTGATAGAGAAGAAACTAACGGAAGAACTGCAGCAAGTGGCGAATAGTTTTCAGAGTGACGGTTATTGTTGAGAAGACGCACATCCATGCCTTCAATTTCACCCGATGACTTTCCTGCCTGTTGTAAATTAATTTATAAAAAAAAACATTGTGAATTACGTTTAAAACGTTACAAATCGATCGATAATTAACAAAGTTATAAGCAGAACGTGAGAGTAATAAGTACCTTGCCGATTGATGCAAAGGTGTGGTGGTGGTCGTCGTCGTCGTGATCTGTGGTGGTTGTTGACGCCATTGTTATACAGCACGTAGAAGGAGGTTGGTTAGTTGATAAAGGGAAAGAAAAACTGGCTAACGAATAAGCTAGAATCCAAAGGGTACTTTCGTCATTTGCTTTGGATATCTCGATGTCAAATGTCAAGTGCACGTTTAATGCTTATGAGTTATGAATTACAAATATTAAATTAAAAAAATATATATATTACATAGGTGTAAATAGGGGTGTTCACGGCTTGGTTTCAAACCGTGAAACCGCCCAAACCGGTCGTTGGTTTGGTTTCATGGTCGGTTTTTTACTTAACTTTCGGTCGGTCGGTTTCAATATTTTCAAACCGTAGCAAACGGTTTGGTCTACGGTTTATACCGAAAACCAACCGCAAAAAACCGGGCCGGACCGTATGGTTTTATTTATATTTTCTTATAAATATTTTCATATTATATATAGACATAGATAAAATAAAATTTGTTTTTGCCTATAACTAAATTTTTGTAAAGTAATAGTGGGCTAACTCATTTTACATTAGCATATATTTTATTACAGTAATTTAAATCCTTATGTAAGTTTTTTAAATTTCAAATTCAACCTTTGATGTGTTTGGGTATATTTTATTTATGTATTTGCTAAATTAGATGGCCTTTTAAGATATTTGGATTGTTAATTATTACAAAAAAGTTTTTTTATGTTTAAAGGAACTTGGAGTTGTGGACGGCATTCTTTTTTTTTTTGTGCAAATTCGAGACATCTTGTATAAAGATTCAACGAGCCCAAACCGCGAAACCGAACCGAAACCAAACCGCTACTAACGGTTTGGTTTGGTTCGGTTTAAAATTTCAACGGTTTAGTTTTGGTTTACAAAATTCAAAAACCGTTACTAACGGTTCGGTTCACGGTTTGACCTAAAAAACCGCGAAAACCGGACCATGAACACCCTATGTGTAAAGTCATTTTTTACTGAAAATAAAATTTTACAATCTTTTTCGTCTCCATCGCCTACTTCAACCATCTCATGTCACAAAAAATACGACGCAAAAATAAAACAAATCTTACCCGTCACAGATCTCACTTGCTTTCTAATTTGTCTCATAATGGAATTATAGAACTTTGGTCATACATACTTGGTCTTTGTTTAGCCTAAATTAAACATTTCATAACAACAATTAAACACTACCTTGTTTGTGAACCAACAAAAGCCCGCCCTCACCCAAGAAATGGAAAGAAAAAAAAGTAAAGAAAAACGCTTGGTTTAGGATTCACATATTAGAAAACGTGAAAAACACTAAAGTTAAACACTTTTTTTAAGTCCTTCATTTATGGCGTAGTGGTAGGCAGTCCGGGCTTCTCCTCATGAAACCTGGGTTCGATACCCATTAAAACCATTTAGTAGGACATAGGCAATGATGGAGAGAGCTTGACCTTCCCGGTGGAGGGAGTTTGAACATAAGTTGACCCAGTTTTCATCCGGTCGTTTCTCCAGCGTGAGACAGTAAACTGAGCTCGTGTAGAGGCGATACCGTTTCCGGGCGGAAGCCGATAACAGCCCACACTACCACCAGCATGGACCCGGTTCAGACAACATAGACTGGGGAGTGGAGGGTCCAGGCATGCTCGTTTACATAAAGAGGATAGGATTAAAAGGGGAATATATACGTTGGATTTTTTAAAAGAGAAGTGAATGGCAAAATAGGTATAACTAACAATTGTTGAGTTCCACCCCCAATTTTTAAACGTTCATAACTTTTTCATAAGACATTTTTTTAAATACACCATAAAAACAAGTCTTTTATTCTTTTTCATTTGCATACCCTATTGCTATACTTTAAAAAAAAACTTTTTTTGTTGGGTTTATAACTTGCGTTTTACTATGTATAACTTGCGTTTTTTTATTAGATATTACTTGCATCTTTTTATCAAATATAACTTGCGTTTTATCATAAAACACAAGTATACCCTCAACACAACGCAAGCTATCAACCCAACGAAATTAAAAAAAAAAACATAAAACTATGGCAATCGGGTATACAAATGAAAGAGGATAAAAACTTGTTTTATAGTGTATTTTTTTTTTAAAAAATACTATCGTATGAAAAAGTTATGGTCGTTTTGTTACTTTTGTAAATGGAGGTGAAACTTTAAAAAAGTTAATAATGGTGATAGACAATAATACCTTTTTAGCTAGTGACATATGTTAGCTTCTTATTCTTTCTTACACTTTTTACATTAAGGTACTTTTTAGGCTGCTTGATGTGGGCACCGGCATTGGCCCGGCAATGCCATTGTAGGCACGGCAACACCGCCCCCTAGGGACGGCATCGGTATCAACGGCAAATTGAGGACGGACTCGACGATCCTCCATGTGGATGATTTTGAAACTTATGACCATTGAACGATCGAAAAATAAAAAAAAAAATCAATTTCCAATTTCATTATTATAAATACATCTATTCCATTCACATTTTTTAAACACATCTCTCAAACTATCTCAATATATTTAAACAAAATCAATATTTATAAAAATTTCCAAACCCTCAAACAACTATGTCTTCATCATCTTCTTCGTCTACGTCTTCGTCTTTTTCGGGTTCATCATCTACAAACGAAGCCGTAAATTTTGTTATAAATGTCGTGGCACAAGCGGCGCAGATCATTGCCGAGGAAGAAGGAGAGGAAGTCGAATCGGTACCTCGAACTAGGCAAGCGGCTATAAACAGAGACCGAGAAGGTTCGTTTATATATTTTTTAGATTATTTATGTGTATTATACTTATTTTTTTAAGATTGTAGATGTTTATTGTATTTAAATTTTTTAAGATTGTAGATGTTTATTGTGTTTATATTTTTTAAAATATGTGTAGGTGCCTATGATAGATTGGTAGCCGATTATTTTGCTGACGAACCCTTGTACTCGGCAGCCTTATTTAGGCGTAGGTTCTGAATGAGTTGGAGACTGTTCTTACGTATAGCCGATGACGTGGCGAATTTTCACTCATTTTTTACCTTACGATACGATGCTAGAAAGAAAAGGGGGTCACCACCCTATAAACATGCACAACGGCACTTCGGCAACTAGCGTATGGGACTACGACGGATGCGTGGGACGAGTATTTAAAGATGTCGGAAAGAACTACATGAGAATATCTGTACAAGTTTAGCAAGTGTGTGGTGAAGCTTTAAAGCAAGAAATATTTACGAAAACCAATCTCCAGTGAGGTCCAACAATTGTATCAGTTCCACCACCAAAGACATGGTTTTCCAGGAATGCTCAAAAGCATTGATTGCATGCATTGGCCTTGGAAAAACTGCTCGAATGCATGGCGCGGAATGTTCACACGAAGGGAGCCAGGACATCCATCAATAATCTTGGAGGTTGTGTGTTCACAAGATCTATGGGTTTGGCATGCTTTCTTTGGCATTCCTGGATCGAACAATGACATTAATGTCATTAACCCATAACAGGTTTTTGACGATGTCATAAAAGGAACCGGTCTAAATACCAGGTTTACAGTATCGGGAGTGGAATACAGCCGCATGTATTATCTTGCTGATGGGATCTACCCACCCTACTCTACAATCGTTAAAACTATTCACCACCCGTACGACGAAAAAAGAAAGAAATTTGCCAAGTTTCAAGAGGCGGCAAGAAAGGACATTGAACGGTTATTTGGGGTTCTACAAGCAAGATGTCACATCATTGAAAACCCAGCACGTATGTCACCCCAAAAAAGTTGCGTTACTGTATGTATGCTTGTATCTTATTGCATAACATGATACTCGAAGACGAAGGCACGGCCATCTGTGAGTATGACGAGAATGCCCCGGCGGAGAATATTGTTCCTGTTGACCCACATCAACAAGATTTAAACAAGTTCTCGTTACATAACGAGTTCACGCATCAAAATCTTCAAGCGGACTTGGTTGAATATATTTAGAACAACGTACAACAGTAGATTATTTGTAGTTTTTTTTATGTCGAGTAGTTTAATGTAATTTTAGTTGTGTTTTTTTAGTAATGTTTTTTAATGTAATATTAACTTTTTAATATTAATATTAGAATATTAATTAATTAAAAAACAAAAAATAAAATAAAAAGAAAATGTTGATGATGCTCCTATCCACACCATTGGCCCATCATGGTGATGATGCTCCTAACACTTGCTGATATGGCAGCTGAGGTGAAAAGCCATCATCCATGGTGTGCCTCTTCCACACCCACCAGCCTTACGATATCCTACTCTTAACTAAAGAATTTTCTTTATGTCATTGACTAAAAGATATGAGCTCTTACATTAAAGTGTATTAATGCGACAAAGCTTGAAACATGTTAACTTAATCCTATAGAAGATTTTTCAACAATTATTGTACTCAACTTACATTCAAAATAAATGTTATCTTTCACAAACACTAGCAAATTTATAATAAAAAAAACCTCGTATGTTTGATTTATTTACAGTTTCATTTTTACAAAACACGTTAGGTTTTTAAAAAATATTAGTAATGTAAGTCATTTTACTATCATCTCAATCTTGTGTTTATTTATAAAACTTTGATTTAAAACTTTGTTCTTAGGTTTATAAAAGTGTAAGTCATTTATAGGTGCTCTAAACACTCAAATTAAAGACAACTCGTTTATCCTTATGTATATGCCATTACACAAAAAACAAATGTATAGACCTATTTGTCAACGTGAAAATAGAAGTTTCATTTGAACTTTTCATCTCGTTTCAATATTGGAATTTTGTTCAATGGATGGATATGCCATGTGCATTCGTGGGGACATTGCTTGATGTTGTATCCTGATTGGGTTTGTATCACCCATAAGACTTTTGTCTAATGTTTTTGATTAATATTGATTTTGTTGATACGACACATAACATATTTGTTGATGATTGTAGAATCTAAATACTTTGTAAGCTCTAGAAAGTAATGCAAACTCCCAAATTATTCAACTATTTAATTTACATATGAAACTTGATTGACTATTTACATATTGAAAAAAAGGAGAAGAGTTTATCTACATGTTAACCAAACTAACTTAATTCATTCATCTATGTTTATAACCTAACGCGTTTTGTAAAAATAAACGTGATAAATGGATAAATAGGTAGAAACTTTATTCAATGCCATTTTGAGATTTAATGAGTGGATAAAATCTTCTATTTTTTCATCTATAAATAGTCAATTAAGTTTCATGGGTTAGGATCAAATACACAAGACACTTTTTTTATGAAGTGTGAGAAGGATTGTGATCCATTGATCATATATTTGAAGGGTTGAGATTAGTTTGTTTGAAAAAAATAAATAATAAATTAGAGGAAGGGCATAAAAGGAAAACCACATTTGTTGACTTTCTCTCTCCACGTGCAATGCACATGTCAATTCCCCCATCATTTTAAAACGTCTATAACTTTTTTTCATACGATATTTTTTTTTTTCAAAAAAAAATTCACCATATTAACGAACGTTTTTTTATCTTTAATATGAGTACCACATTGCTACATTAAAATTGAAAAAAAAATTCATGCTAAATGGGTTTTCTTCTCCGTTGTGTCTTCTGCTCGTTCATTGTGTTATAGTATGCACGTGTGCTTTATAAATATGTTATTTATGTTTTTTTTAGTCTACACATGATTTAACTTTGTCCATTGTGTTTTTAGTATGCTTTTCATTGTGTTTTATGCAAATGAGTTTTGCATTTAGGTGTACATTGTGTTTTATTATGTTGTTCATTGTGATTAATTCTATTATTCATTGTGTTTTAGTCTTCTGTTCATTGTGTCTTTAATATGTCGTCCATTGTGTTTTATTAGACTGTTCATTGTGTTTTATACCCTATTGTTCATTGCATATTTAATTGGTACTCATTATGTTTTACGTTATCTCCATTGTGTCTTACGCAACTGGGTTTTCAAATTTTTTTTCCAAAAGTATTCATTATGTTTTAATCTTCTGTTCATTATGTCTTTATTATGTCGTCCATTGTGTAAACACAATTGGGTTTTTGACTTTTTTTTTCAAAAGTATTCATTGTGTTTTAGTTTTCTGTTCATTGTGTCTTTAGTATGTCATCCATTGTGTCTTACGCAACTGGGTTTTCAACTTTTTTTTTTCAAAAGTATTCATTGTGTTTTAGTCTTCTATTCATTGTGTCTTTAGTATGTCGTCCATTGTGTTTTACTACACTCTTGATTATGTTTTATACCCTATATTTAATTGATGCTCATTGTGTTTTACACTCCATTGTGTCTTACGCAAGTGGGTTTTTGAATTTTTTTTTTCAAAATTATAACAATATGGTACTCATATTAAAGATAAAAAGAGGCTCAATTTTGTGGTATAATTTTTTTTAAAAAAAAGATGACGTATAAAAAAGTTATGGACATTTAAAAATGAAGGTGAAAACAGCATGTGACTTGCATGTGCATATGTTTTTGACAAAATTACCTCTCCCACTTGTTTAATCATTTCGACACTTGTCATTTTCTAGTTGCTTCTCACCCTTCTCATTTTTTGTAGCCTTTGTAGAATAACCCAACTCTAAGGCTATTCGGAGTGCCCTCGGGGAGTTGGGCCGGGGAGAATACGTGGCATCGGGGAGACATCAAAACACCCCCCCCCCCCCGTTTTTTTCTTCCGTGGAAAACGGTGCAAAATGCTCGTGTCCACCGAGTCTTTTGATTGGCCAAATTTTTTATTTTTAAATCAAACTTTTAATAATAAAAAACAAGGGGGAAGAAGGGGAACACCATTTCCTTAGTTTGGGGGAGGAGAAGGGGAAATGACGTAGCGCTGACGTGACACTTGAGGGAGTTGGGGGAGTAGGGGGCACACCATATAGTCTAAGGGGCTGTTTGGTTGATTAAGAGCTGAATCATTAAGAGGTCTGAATGGTTAAGAGGTCTGAATGGTTAAGTGCTGAATCATTAAGTTGGACCTTTTAATAGTTAGTTTTCTTGTCCCAAATTGGTAGGAGAGTCTCATTAAGGTTTAGCATAGTTCAGTGCTTAATGATTCAGTGCTTAATGGTTCAGCAACATCTCAAATCTTAATGGTTCGGCACTTAACCATTCCATTCAGATGCTGAAACAAACAGTCTGAATGCTGAATGATTCAGAACTGAATGGTTAAGAGGCTGATTAAGAGGCTACCAAACAGCCCCTAAGTTTCATATTTAAATAAATTAATCGAATCATTTGTGAGTTCGCATTACTTTCTAGAGTTTACCGCTGTAGACAGTTTTGTATCCGACTGAAGATATGTATGACTTGTTTGGTAATTGACAACAAATCTTATGTTTCTTAATTAGTTGAATCAAATGTGAATTACAATACAAAAAAAGAAAAACATAAGGAAGCTGTTATGTATTCGTTTATAGCTGCTTTTATCTCTAAAAATATATCGGGTGTATTTCTTTTCTTAAAAAAAAACTAAAATAAAGATTAAAATGTGTTTGACCTTAAGGTATAAGGAAGGTAGTTAAATAAAAGATTTTATCATGTGAAACCTTGGTGAGGACACGTGATTCCCTTGTTTGAAGTCAATTCTATCGTTCCCCTCAACCACAAACCTAACCTAACAAAACCCTTTAATCAAAACCACATTTGAATCAGCGGTTCACTGAGAAACAAAACTCAATATCATTATTATAATATTATCGAAATATATTGTTATAATAACTACTACATTTATACCAGCAACTTTTATTTTATTTTATTTTATTAGTAACCGATGACTTGAAAAATTAGGTGAAACAGCAAATAAGAATAAAAAAAAATTATAAACAAACAATTACACATATGAAAAATATGAACACACTATGATTCTATGTGTATAAAAACCCTTAACGTTGTGTAAGAAACATCATCAGATTGTCACGTGTGGAAAA
>JAUTDX010001114.1:0-109326 GCA_030844895.1 Ambrosia x helenae | reverse complement strand
AATATTTTTCTTAGAACACAGTAAACTACTTATTAAACTTAAGTCTGAAAGATTTCAAACTCCATTCGAAAATCCAAAATTATGTGCACATAATTAGAGGACAGGCCAGTCTAAAGAAAACAAATTACATAATTTAGTTATTTTATTTTTTATATTTGGCAAACTTTAGTGGTTTTAGCGTTTGTATTCATATATTAGGAAGTCTTGCTTGACTTGAGGCAGTTGAAAAGTGTCATAATTGTGTTTGATGTTTCAGATTATTAGAGATTGATTACATGAAGATTTTGGACCAAGTCTACTTGGAATTGGCCATTAATGGTAATATACACGTCACCATTCTAGTAATCAGGAGTAGCAGTCTTCAGCATATAACTAATTCTACTCCCTCCGTCCATTAAAAGTGTCTTAGTTTAAAAAACACAAAGTTTTAGGCACATTAAATGATTGCTTTTTTTGCTTGCCAAATGACAATTAATACCACTTATCTTATGTGGGTCCATCATATTCTTTTGTTTATTTAATTGTGTTTTTAAGGGTTAATTTGGAAGTTTGCTAATAATTTTTAAAAGTGGACACATGAAATGGGACAAATAAAAAAGGAAATTGGACACTTCTAATGGGACGGAGGGAGTAATATTGTTTTACTTGATTATATTTTGGAAGCGTCCCGGGGTTGACAAATCTAATATAACACATCAATTTTACATATGAAATAGACTGATGCGCTTCACATTTACATGTAGGAAGCTTGGGTAGCACCCAACCTAAAACAACTAACAATTTACGTATAACTCCAATGTTAACATCTAACCAAAAATAGTTTATAACTCCATTGTTAAAACTTAACCTTAAACTATGTATAATTATAATGTTAAACATCAAGCTAAAACAATGTATAACTCTAATATTAATACCTAACCTAAAACAATGTACAACTCCAATGCTAACACCTAACCTAAAACAATGTATAACTCCAATGTTGATGCCTAACCTAAGACAGTGTATAACTCGATCTAATATTAACACCTATCATAATGGCTAAAAAAATGCATTAACTTTCCGAAATGGACAAATCTAATATGAAGTGTTAAAAGATGTGTTATGATGTAACATACAAATTAATGTACTACAATATGAGAAAACAATAATTTTATCATTTGAATAAGAATGAAAATGTATATTAAAAAGAAAATATATGTTTGGATGAGGAGCATATCCAGAAGCAACTATTGCAGGGTGTGATTGAGGAGGTGATCTTGAAGATGTGACTTTTTTTTTTGGAAAGGAGTGATTTTAACCTATTCTACTCTGGTTGAAAATAAAATTCATATTTAGTGGTATGAACATAATTAGTGACTTGCCTATACATGATTAATTAAATAACTGAACACGTGTTTTTTTTCATGTATGAACAAAACTCCACAAAAAAATAGTCGTTTTTTTCTCCGTTTTTATTTGCAATTGAACATACCAATATCATCGTCTCGATTCCCTCTTTCACATCCCGTGAATAATTGCCTAAAATGTGGAGTTTCAGCTAACGACATTAGTGTGAGTTAAGGGGGGGTCCAATGAGAGCAAAAATGTCTGAAAGTTGGGGACCACTAGTGGTTATTTTCATAGTTGGGACTGTTATTAGTCAATAATTAATAGTTAGGATTATTTAAATCCATTACTCCTTCATAAAGATGACAATCGTAAAAGACAACCATCACACACTATGAAACACTAGCAGGGAACCTGCGCGTTTTAGTGGAGCCGACAATACAGGTCGAAAACGTAATTCAAACCTTAAAATGATTAAAAGAATCAATATGTAAGATGTATGTTTGTGTGTGTCAGCACATGTGCTTCGTAGTGGGGTAATTTTTTAAAGTCTACAAGGAGACATGATAGCATGCTACGTTCTATATACCATATGCAATTTGACCTACATGTCGGTAAAAAAAATGGAAGTAACGATTTGACTCATTAGCAACTATTATACTAATAGTCCCATTCAATATGTTGAAAGTGCCAAATCTGGAGAGATTGCGAGAAGAAAAAATTTTATAAGATCCACATTAAGAGGAGGTTGGAACGACTCATATGTAATCAACATGCAAAGAAGAATACCCATAACTTTTTCCACATGATAAGAGCAATACAATAAAACTGCTAATCAAGTGCACCATAATTTTCTATCAGTGGCATCGAAAAGTGAAATTGGAAGTTAGGTTAGTTGAAATATTCTACATAAAACCTCCCAACCTGAGAACTTTATAGACGTGCACAGATCGGTTTTTTCTAGGAAACCGAACCAGTTCTTGTTTGGTGCCAGGATCGGTTGCGGTTCGGTTTGACCCCGGTTTTTCCGGTTTAAAACACCGGTTTCGGTTTGGGTTCGTGAACCAATTATGCGTACACTTTTTTATTATGAAAAGGCATCACAATTATTTATTTATTTACTTAAAGTTCGACTTTTGTTGATTCTTACAGTCTTTTTAAAGTGTATAGGTATATATTTGTATGTGTAGAAACATTTTTATATAATTTTGTTATATATAAATTTTTTATATAAAATTGCAATTTTTTGTAATAAAATGTAGTAATTACTTAATTTATTTGATGGCCTTCTCAAATGCTTTATAATATAATATAGATTATAGATATAGATTAATGGTGATTGAAGTTTATGATAAAAGAATGTGTACAAGTAGGTTTTGCATGAATGGTAGAAATAGAAAAAATTACATGACATTTGGATTTTAAGCATGAGATTTTTCCTATGCCATCTTAAAATTCATGTAAAATAAAATTTGTAGACATCTCTCATCCTTTATAATGTAGGATAGATATATTACAAGTGGCCATACTATACTCGTACCATTCCACATCATCAAACGGTCATTTGATGACAAGGAAATGACTGTTTGCAATTAGGAGGGGGTTGATTTGATAATAATGTACCTGTCAGCCGTTTGATTTTTTTTTTTTTTGAACGGCATCTCGCTTAGGGCTATACATGAGCAAAGCCCGGCCGATATAGGATTCGAACCGGGCACCCAGGATAGGAAACAGGCTAAGCCTGAAAACCTCCCACCTCACCTGCAGCCAGTGGGAATCGAACCTGGCTCTCCAAGGAGAAACCAAGTTCTTTCCACCACTAGACCACAGGGTCATTGGCAGTCAACCGTTTGATTTAAGCCCAAAAATCCATTCGAGTAGAGTATAATTTTTATTTCTTATATAAATTTACCACTTTGTACTTTGAAGTTGTGATTCGTTTAGTATGGTTTTCGATTAATGTAACCACGTGTCATTAATTTTACAATTTTATTTGTGTTTATGCTTCCGATCAATGTAAATAACGTTTCAATACCCTTTTAGACATATAACGACTTTATTTCTTTAGTTTTTCCTTTCGGTTGCTATACCGATCGAGTGTCAGTACCCTGCCGGTACCTTAACAAACTCATAGCGTGGCTGAATCTTACTGGTTAACATCAAATCATATTCTAACTCATTTGAACATCTCATTCTCATATACGACATTCTAATTACCTAATGAAACCACTTTGTCCCATGATATGGATGAGACATGAGCATGTTCTAGCTCTACCCTATGCATGAGAAGGGTACGTAGTAGATGGGTGGGTAGGGATAGGGATAGGTTTGTTGATTAGAGTGTACGTGTATGATCATGAAACAGATACAAATTGTCTGGTTACCAAATAAGGAAAGAGGCATCATGAAAGTGACTGTTAAAAACTCATTCTTGGGAAGAAGCAAAAACAATTGTGTTGTGTCGTGTTGGTACGTAGTATTACTTCACATGCACTAACTGCTATAAATCATAATTGTCTCTTCAGTACTTCTTGTTAGAATTTATTATTTAAATCGAAATATGAAATCGATTTATCTTTTAGTTTAGTATGAAGAAAATTAATGTTAAAAACATGCCGTGTGAAATAAAAAATATACGATGTAAATTATATTACATGAATGGTTGATAATTATATACTGTAAGCATATTTCAAACCTTACTCATATTTCACTTATTCCTTTTATAGCTCCTTTTTACACGTATGACTGTTACTGATAGTTTCCTTTTAAAACAACAACAATTTTTTTTTTTACAACAATCCGCATTTAACTTGGCTCAACCCTTAATCTCAAGGGAAGCATTATCTTAACTCCAATAGCTTTTCCCAAGTATACCCAACCTCATCCACTTTATTAGGGAAAAAACATGAAAATAGACATGTTGATCAAGATGTTTAGCATAATAGCCATAGACTTCTGTGTGAGAAAACATGAAAATAGACATGTTGACCAAGATGTTTAGCAAAATAGCCATTGACTTCTAAGTGTGGCCTACAACATGCCTGAAATTCAAAGTTCGGTGACTCTGAGTTTGGGCTACAATGGTGACTGAAGTCGGAGTTTGGGCAACAATGGTGCCGTCGACTCCGGGTGTGGGCTGCAATGGTGCCTGAAAATCGGAGTTTGGGCTACAATGGTGTTGGCGGCTCTAAGTGTGTGGGCTACAATGGTGTTTGAAAGTCGGAGTTGGGCTACAATGGTATCGACTCTGCTTATTTTCCTTTCTCTTGTTGATTTTCTTTACAAGTTCACAAATTTAATAACTATTTTCCTAAAAAGAATTTCATCAACATACCTATTTTCATGATTTTCCACTTTGAAAGTTGCGGTTAAAATTAAATATACTAAGGCTACGTGGGATGGTCACAATTCCATCACACCATCACGCTATCACTAACCAATCCCCATGTACCACCTCATTTTATCACATTCCATCACAATTTACATGTAATGGTCATCACACTCATCACTAAACTTTTTTTTTTAAATAACTATTAGAAAGTTTGTGGTATCATTAGCCCATGCCTGTGATTCCAGAACAAAAGAATTTAATAAGGTAAAACAAACATTTTATACATTTAAATAAAAAAGTACAATATAACTTAAAAAACGATAAAAACATAAAAAAAATTTGGTAACCCAGTACCATACGCAATTGGGTCGGGAGGTAGGTGGAACACGCCATATGCGACTTGGGTTGACATGTTAGATTGGGAGTAGTGTTGTGGATATTGGGGTGGAGTTGGTTGATTAAACGATTGAGAAGAAAGTTGTTGGGTTTGATTCATAAGGTGTTGAAAACTTTGGTTTTGCAATGGTGGTGTTTGAAACGATTGGTTTGTAGGTTGTGGCGTTTTTTGTTCGTCTAGATTAGCTAGACACAACCTTTGGTCGAAACCTTCGCCTTGTGCCCGACACTTTTTTTGCTCGATCCTTTTTAAGCTTGAAACGTATTTTGATTGAGGTTTAGGTTTTTTGATTGTCGTTGGTATTGATTTTGGTTTGAAATGGAGTGTATATATAGTACTTAGAAAAAAAAAAAACTTGTTTCAATGCCAAACGGTCATATGACCCTTGGCAACGTCTCTTTTGCAACGTGATGGCTATCACGAAAGCCATCAATCACAGCCATCACATTTTGACCAGGTCCGTGGTCGTGATGGTCACGACCATCTCGGAGCTGCCATCTCCGACCGCCAGTGTAGCCTAAGTAATTCACATTGTATCCTTGATGTATAAATGATTGATTAAGTAAATTTAGTTATTTATATAAACTTCGTTGATCAGTAGATTATAAATGTTTTCACCTTTCGGTTCGTCTCTTTTACCTTTAATACCGAAGAAACTGTTTATTGTCAATGATTTTATTATATTCCATCCACTTTATAAATTATATAAGCTCATTTTATTTATTAAGACGAAGGGGAGAAAACAAATGTGCTAGGTACCTTGAATATGAGTATGAATGTGAAAGATGAGACTTGTGAGAGAGCTAGCAAGCATACAAAAAGGTCTGGTGTTAGAAAAAATATTCTTTCATTTTGAGGTAAGAATCAAAACCATCATTCAACATGCTGACATAAAGCTTACAACTTTTCTTAACATTGATATACGTTGTTGGTTATCATAAATGCCTTTTTATATAAGAAAACTAAAAAATTCATCTTGGTGCATTGACATAATCTAGTCTAAGGTGGTGACTGCTATATGTAGTGTAATAAAAGATTAACATACTTCACAGGACGAAAGAGGAAAACAAAACAAATGTGTAAAACATGACTGTTTATTCAAATTTTAATCTCAACACATTTTATATGACAAAACATCAAATACAAAGTGAAATATCATACAAAAATACAAAAGAAAAAAACAGAGGCATTTTCGTAAAGAATGACAATAACCTTTTATTCTAGAGTAATTATATAATTACGCTAGAGTAACTACTCAAGTTATATAATTACACTAGAGTAATTACGCTAGTTATATAACTAGCATAATCATAATTATATAATTACGCTAGAGTAATTATATAAGTTATATCAAGTTGCCAATATTTACAGTTATGCCATTGCGCTTTTCTTTCATTTTCTTCACTTTGTACGACAATTCCATTTGTACGTGAACTTCCCTCTATTTTATATACTTCACCTTTCTTAAGAAGACTTATATCATCTAATCCAAAATTATATATAGCACCATCATCATATTCAGTTAATCCCACCGATAGTAAAGGTATGTTAGGGTGTGAAAAGGGTAAGATATAAACAGCCTAATCTCTACCTCTTGAAAATAGAGAGACTGCTTTCATTGAGACCGATAACACTTGGCAATCGGGAAAAGTCTGATTAATTGGTGCATGTACTCCCTTGTCTTTTGGCTATCAACGCCACAACATGATGCATGATTAACCGTCCGCTGTTTATAACGTTATTTTCACGAGATTAGTAAAATAACGATAAAATTAGTGCAATTTTACTTTTGCCCCTGGGACTCATACATACCGCTAGCTACATCCAAAATTATGTATTATCTTTTATGTAAAGGGTAGCACTGCTTGCGGCTGCCAAACCTTTAATATGGTGTGACAAATTTGGAAACTTTTTTGTAGTGTTTTAATTAGTGTTGACTCAAAAGTTTATAACGGTGGGCCAAATAACACCTTCAAAGATGTACTCCCTTCCAACCCCCTTTAATTAAGAGCTAGAATATCAACTTTTGATTGTATAAAATGATATACACTTCAGCATCATGTTTGTATATACGTACTTGTATCTATGTGTGTATATGTACAAGTTTGGAAAAGTTCCTTATAAACATGTATAAGACTATATAATCTGCCCCTACCATTTAGTGAGCGGACCAAGTGTTTTAATATCTTTTTTGGAACGGCTAATTCACACATGCACACACTCTAAATCAGTAAATCGACACAAATGTCCACATTGAGATAAGAATCGAACCCTCAACTATCTGGGTTGGAACACCTCACTTACACGCCTTGGTACCGCTTTAATTAATACCTGATAATTTTTTTTTTGAACAGATACTTTCATTAAAAAACGGCAAACTCCAAACAGGAATCGCCAAAACTACTTACACATATACAAAGGGTCTCTCGCCCAATCATTCCACTCTATACAACCAAATTTTGTCCTATGTTTCAACCAAAAAAATGAAATAGATTTAATTTCTGCCACAATCCTTCGCACTTGTTTTGATCTTTGTTGAAACACCTTTGCATTTCGAGTCTTCCAAAGTGTCCAAACCGTCACCATAACAATACATCTAACTATTTTCTTTCTCCACTTTCCGCCGTGCACATTTCTATATAACTGCATTAAATCATCAAAATCATAGGCGAAAAACAATACCTGATAATACTTGAGAGATTATGAGGTGAAAGAAAGTAAGTTGATCAGTTAACTTACAACAATACCCCATTAATTAATCTCCATGCCTACCAAACAAATGCATGATTAATAGATGATAGGCCCACATGTAATTATTTGTATTGTTATGTAACCTAGTATAGGCCCATGTAATATCCTATATATGTTTATGATTAATGATATGTCAATCAAGGGATTACACAATAATATCTATCAATGATCATGCAAGTTATCTCATGATACTTAATAGAGTACGTAGGAACAACATTAATAATAACATAAAAGTAAACATCCTAATGAATCCAAACAAACAATAACACCGATAATTGAAACTAAATTATGATCATAAAGATCGGCCGAGCCGAAGTTCCAAATCCAGCTCCATGTTTCCATCTTTGATCAAACCCATGTTAAAGACTTCATATTTCTTCAAAACCATAGTCCCTTTTCCTTCTTCTTCTCCATCTTTCAGCTTCTGGTGTTCATCTTTCGAGTTCGTAGTCGTCGAAACAAGAGGTGAATGGTAAGGTAAATAATGGACAAGCTGTGAAGGTGGTAATGATGATGATATATAATTATTAGGGTTAACGTTTGGAGGTAATGAGAGCCCTAGTCTGGCTTTGTCTCTTCTATGAACATTCATGTGGCCACCAAGAGCTTGAGCAGACCTGTAAACTTTTTTGCAAAAGTTGCAGGTGAAGTTTCTGTGAGGCCATGAAAATCCACATTCTTTTTTATAAAAGATGAAGTTGGAATTGGAATTACTTCCCCATTGGCTTTGAAACTTGTGATTCATTACAAATGTACGTACTTGAGTTCCTTCAAAAGTTGTATGTATGTTAGTGTGTGTTTGAGTGAGAGAAGAAAAGTATGCAAGTAAGGAAATGTTGGGGAAGAATGTGGTGGCTTTATAGCCAAGGTCAAGAACAAGTGAAGTTAAACTTCGAGTTGTGTCACTGAGAGAAAGAATAAGTGAACTAGTAATACAATTATTTATTTTGTATTATATAATAAAAAAATTGGGGCTACAAGTTTTAGTTTATGATCTTATATTATAGTTCCAATGTAGAATGAGTAAGAGAATGGGTGATCATCACATCATCACTAAAACTATTTAATCACACCTAATTACCTTGTCTTATCTCAACTTTTCATATTTTATCACATACATCACCAAACATATGGGGTGATCATCACACCATCATTACATTACTAAATCATTCCCCACCAATCCAAAAAAAAAAAAAAAAAATTAACCAGTCACAACATTACACACCTCATCTCCAAACAAACCACCCACCCTACATACTTTTTTTCACCAATATATGCCCCTTAGACTTTTACGAATTAAATAATTTTATGTACGACGATCAAAATTATATTAATAAACACATGCAACAATTAGCAAAATCATAGTATTAGAATGTCAAAAACTACATACCGATAAAAATTGAGCCCAATTTTAAGTGTTAAATGAGTTTTTATTTAAAACACACATATATACATATGAAATTTATAAAAAAAAAATATGCCCCCTAAAGTTACGTGTCCTAGCCAGCCCAGTGGCCTTCCCGACCACCATAAAAAATGGTCCCACTTATAGCCCAATGTATCTCTTGTGAATAAACGTCACCATATTAGATTTTCTTAAGTGTCATATCCAAACATTTTCCGTAAATGTTTGAAAGATAACAAGATTACAACCACACATGCTACTAATTTTGTAATTTGATCTATCAGCGCCATGCGGTCAGCCATGACTTAACTAGTGGTCTCTTGTTATAGTGTTTGTCGACTCTCGTAAAAGTGATACGAGTGTAAATCCTTACAAGTGAAAGATTACGTGGCATTTAGGTGTAAAAATTGTTAGTTGAAAAAATTAGAGTGATGCTCTCTTAATTCCACATGGTTCATAAGAGCTTGACCCATTTTCCTACTCATTTCCCACTGTTCACTCACGGGTCAACTTCTAGATAAACTGAAACGTTATGAGCAATAGTCTGTAGTAACAAGAAAACTGATTATGATTCAGGTGATAACAAGAAATCTAGACCCAACTTGTGAAGAACAAGTGGCGGCAGCTCAATGTCAGTTATGTTGATCATCTGGTCCATTGACTTGGAGAGGTCATCAACAGATAATGGTATGCTACAACCCAAATGGTTCATAAAATGCAGAAATATTAGCTAAAAGAAATATTGCAGCAAACACATATAAAAATTTAATAATAAAAAATAGCACATATAAGATTTTAACCTCGGATCGTCATCCAGCAAGAATGAGCCGCTGACAGCTTTGTTTGAATCTTCAGGTATCAGTTCCCTCATTTTGGCAATTACCTGTCAACAGAATACAAACTGCATTGTTTACATCTATTAGGTGTTCTTCAAGGCTCAACTCCATATCTTTTACAGGTCGCAATTTGGACCAATAAGTTTCGGAATGTGTTTTCGCTCTAACATGACAAATGGGTCAAACGGATGCAAAGTTGCCAAAATGTATTGTTAATGCGTAAAACCTATTAGGTGATTATTGTAGCTATATTCTTTAGCAGCCATTTTCATGAAAACTGTAAGAAAGTAGATAAAAAGTCTTTCAGGTCAACCAACCCGACCCGTTTGGACCCATTTGCTAACCTGGCCCATTTGACTTGTTTGCCATCTCTACCATCTTGATACAGAAATGAGCTTAAGACATGGTATGCTATTAATTAAAAAGAAACTATTCAAATGGTTATTACCTCTGGAGAAAGACTATCTGTGTTGTTTCTGTCATCGTAATACATAGTACTAATTCTGTAGAGTTGTTGTATGCTAAGAACCTGCAGATGGACTGGTTATACCATCAGTTTAATATTAAATCAATGTCTATTGTTCTCTATTAAAATATGGGAACTGAAACTTACTGGGCACAAATCATGACTTATATCATCCAGTGTCTTCTTTGGCTTCTGTTTAATAACCTAAATCCAATAAATGAAACCGTTAAACGAAGGCTCACATATTTCAGGACTAGAAATATGAGGAAAAACAATAAAATATAAGATTTGGTAAAAATAAAAAAATAAATGTAGTACCATGAACTCGATAGCTTGTCTAATGTGCTTGAGCTCATCCCAAGCTGATCCTGCATACTGGAATTTGATTTCTCAAAAGTCGGTGAGCTTGGGGATCAATATTACAAGTCGGTCGTAGTTGGTTAAGTTTCCTAATTACATTATAATAGTATGGTAATGTCAACTTACGCTTAGTCTATATAAACCAAGTTATATTTCTCAGTTATAATATTGGAGATTTATTCCAAAATGTATTCATTTTCTTGTTTATCAATTCTTGGACTTGAAACAATAAACATAATATATAGAGATAAATATCCTGAAGCTATAACTTTGGATTTGTAGCTAAAACTAAGATGCTTAAGTAGGTGCAAGTCTGCAATATAAAAAAAAATCACACCCTCACTAAAATAAAGAATGCACTACCTCTTCAGTTGCTTTGTAGCACCATTGTTCTAATTCAGACAATCCTGCCTTGACATATTCCCCGTTACTAAAAGAACAGCACTCTCGTCTCAACAAAAGGCTGCAAGTGTAATTTATAAAATTAAAGATAAAATGAACAAGCTTGCACCCATGTAAGTAAGTATAGAGGCATGTCTTTAAAGCTTCTTGTCTCAGAACCTGTTGAATAATTGTACATTGATGAAAGAAAATGTCTGTGCGAAGATTTTGCGAACCAAAAATGGCGGTATCTACAAAGGAAAAATATGCCAATTTCAGGTCATGAAGAAGTTAAAGTCCTACATCAAAACTTCAAGGGCGTCTTTTGGTTCTTGTTTTTGTATGACATGCCATATTTCTAACCACATGTAACTTGCCAGAATAACAGTGGTTAGCCTAGAGGTGACATAATGGATGAGTCAGACAGGTTGGGTATATGCTGAAAAGGGGAAATTATATGTAAGAACAGTTAGTGTGCCGAATATGATTTTTTTTTTTTTTAAACAAATTTTTTCATTCACAAAAAAAAAGGTAAATTACATAAGGATGGTAGGTAGGCGGGCAACAAGCTGCGCCGCCACCATTTGACCAAGGATTTTCTTTATGGAATAAAACCCTTTAGGAGGTTTTATGCATTATAATACACTTTGCGGGACTCTTGACATGTTTCCTTGTAAATTATTTTTTTCCTTTTCAATTAAAACATTTGACCCGACTTAACCCATTGGTAAGTAAATTGGCCGAAAATCCCAACTCTAGGTTTGCCACATGGTAATAGTGAAACAAGCATGTGAAAATAGTGCACTGACATTGTTAGATTTCAACATGTTTAAGAAGCGTTCAATGTTGTTGACAATCTCTTGCCAATGATCAGTCAGAATATTCTGGGAAGCAGCACTTGTTAGCGCAACAACGTTCCCCACTAGCAAGTTTGCTCTGGATATTCTTGGTGCCTAAACCATTAACATATAACAAGATGTTGAAGCTAGCTTCAAATAGATTTTAACAAGAAATATAAATTGCAAAGGGATTGAAGTTATGTATGCAGTAATTAAGTACCTGGATGCACAATCTAAGCAATGGAGAAATCTCTTCCTTTAAGTTGTCACGTATCATTCCATATATCTTTTTAACATATGCTGTTAGCTGCTGCTTGAAAAGCACAGCAGGATATTTGGGCGCACGTTTCTTGCGTGTCAATGCCAGCAACGTTGATGCAGTGGATAACCAATAGGCCAAGACATTGTTGTCATCTTGTGTCTTCATTCAATTTAATTTCGACAAAAAAGTTTATGTTGACAATAATAAATACCTTAATCTTTTGTTCGTGGTAAATATATAAAATGTAATGCTTGTATAAATACCTCAATGTTGTGATTTATAGCTTGAATTATACGATCAAAAATTTTGGTTTCTTCATCTTCAAATGACCGCCACTGACAGAGACATTTGTATATGACGCAAGCAGCAGTCGGTCTGCCTTTAGAGAATCCTAGGGGCTGTTCTATGCATCCAATGAGCAAATCTTGATTATACTGCTACGATCATATTATAAGAGATCAAGAGATACTCGAAATGAGTTGGGTCAATGTAAAACATACCATTACATTAAGTACATGGCTTTTATATACATACCAATCAAAACGCATCTCGATATGCATGATTAACAACAAGACATTGCCACCAGCTGTTGCCTTATCAATGACACTAAATAAATGTTAAAAAGAATAGGATTACAAATTACTTACATCATTTATATCTCGTTGATCTTTCACGTTAACTTTTAAAGTTTTAGCTTCACCTGATCTGTTCGAATCATCGTTAATTCCGCCATCCGTATTCGATCGATTGGTTGTGATTTCCTGGTTGGCTAGATGGGTGTTAAGAATATCCAGTCTGTCAATTAACCTGTCCAATGTGGCTTGAATTTCGGCGAATGAGCGTTCATTCCTGATCGCTGCTGCTTCCAACCTAATCAACATGGACCCATGCACCGTAAGAGTTTCCTCAATTCTCATCTTGTCTGCCATCGTTTGATCTATTTTATGTTGTTTAGGGATATATTATATATAATTTTATTATAGGTAGTTAAGTTCGTTACTTGTTAGGAAAATAAAGATTTTCTTGGGATCAGCCATAAACATCATTTCCCGATTTAGTGTTTCACTTTTTTACTATCCATCTAGGACCGTTGGTCCATCAATCAAAGGAGGACCATTTATTGTGATTGTCTCTATTTCCTTGTATGGTCCTACGGCCAACCACTGTTTATGTTTTTCGTTTTGTCTTTTGTAATATAAATTTACCAGATTATTCAAAAGGCAATACAATCAATATTCAAACCATCTCTTGATTCCATTGAAAATATGGTATCAGAGCAGCGTTACTGATCTTGACCTGCTCATTTTTCCTTCTGTTCACCAATCAAAAACCAGTCAAACATGGCTGATGAAAACAAGAATGATGATCTTGCATTGCAGATCACCAATCTCCACAAAAACAGTCTCAATAACCCAACCCTAACTCGAAAACAAAGTCTTT
The DNA here is from genome assembly GCA_030844895.1 of Ambrosia x helenae. Lineage (NCBI taxonomy): Eukaryota > Viridiplantae > Streptophyta > Magnoliopsida > Asterales > Asteraceae > Ambrosia > Ambrosia x helenae. The sequence continues at coordinate 95,532 of JAUTDX010001114.1, read as the reverse complement.
CTAACTCTCTTAAAATCAGTCTCAAACTTAACAGCCAGAATTACGCCTTGTGGTCTCGGATGATTCGAGTTGCAATCGATGGCAAATCTAAACATCTCCTGAGCCACTTGACGGGAGATCCAAAACCACCGCAACCAACCGACAACCAATACAAACAATGGGAACAAGATCATTTAGTTGTGTTCTCATGGTTAATACAGAATATTGAACCCGCCCTGGCAAGTAATTTAACTGAATTCCAAATAGCAAAGACGTTGTGGGACCCTTTGATCTTCATGTGAAAGCTAATGGTATAAAACAGAATGGGTCTCCATTGAAAGATTTCTGGATTGTGTTACAAGGAGTCTGGGGAGAAACAGAAAGAAGAGACCCGAACCTCATGACGTGTGCCGTTGACATAGCCACATACAATCAGCTCCGGTCAGAACAAAAATTGTTTCACTTCTTAAACGCACTTGATCGACAGTTTGACCCGATAAAACGGGAGATTCTCCGGTGGGACCCGTTGCCCTCTTGATCGACGAAGGAGGTACGGGGTTTGAGAATAAATTCTCATACCCATCATATTTGACTTATATTTTTTCTAATGCAAAACAAACCACAAATATAAATAATGAAAGTCTTTTGGTAAACGAAGAAGAAAGGTGGAGTATGGAATACGCATACTCTGCCTTCTTGGCAGGTTTTTTTTAACGGCGAAACGCTTTATATATAAATATAAAGAGCCAGCAAGGAGCTGGGATACAAACTCAAAAACACCAAAAATATAAGTGGTATGGGTAAAACCATGGATAATGATAAAAATAGTCTTGATATTAATTTTTCTCAAAAAACGGTGGATGCTTCTGGTATCAAGCTTTCCAAGACAAATAAAAAAATCTTTTCTGATACTCATAAATCAAACTTTTTCAGACATAAAAGGTTTTTTAATAAACATAATAAAATTACTATAAAAAAAACGAAAAAGGAGGACAAATAAAAATTTTGGGATTGTTAACATGGCTCAAAATTGTGAAAAATCTACTAACTTTTTGATATTTGATTGTGGTGTTACTGACACTATACATATGATATAACAGATATAACATCACAATCTAAACCCAGGGTTAAGTAAATTAAAACCGCTAATAGAGGGGAAGCCCTCGTAAAAGGAGGAGGAACAATTGAGATATCGCCTACTCTAAAACTCTCAAATTGTCTCTATGTTCCCTCTCTATCACACAAATTATTATTCATAAGTCATGTCATGAAAGAACTAAATTGCACAGTTGTAATGCACCCTACGTTTTGCATCCTTCAGAATATCAGGACGAGAGTGATCATTGAGCGTGGCACTGAACGTGGGGGATCGTACTATGTGGAGGAAGTGACTCAACATGGGAACGTGATGCTTGCACACGGAACTATAGGCCTGTAAACGAACCGAACGTTCATGAACTGTTCGTGAACTGTTCGGCGGGAAGTTCGTTTATGTTCGTTTATTTAGATAAATGAACGAACACGAACACAATTTTTTGTTCGTTTAATTAAACGAACGAACATGAACACGTGTCTTGTTCGTTCATTTATGTTCATGAACGTTCGTTTATGTTCGTTTATTTCTGTTCGTTTATGTTCATTTAATTAAACTTTACTTTATTTTTATTATTTATTCCCCTTTGGTTAAGTAACCTTAATTCATATTATATTATATACAATATATTTGATATGTTCTAAAATTTGATTATAACCCTAACATTCTAAACATATCAGTCGCTCTCCACACTTCACAGCCACACCTCCCTTCTTCTCCACACTCCACAACCCTACTAATTTAGATTTTGTTTTGGTTGCGTTGTGATGTATTAAACTTGGTTGAATTGTGATGAATCATTATTAAACTTGTTTTTGTTTATGTTCATTAATGTTCGTTTATGTTTATTTGTGTTCGTTTATGTTCATGAACTGTTCATTTAGGTTTAAATGAACGAACATAAACGAACACGAACACGACAAATTTCTTAATGAACGAACACGAACATAAAAATGTGTTCGATTATGTGTTCGTGTTCGTGTTCATGTTCGGTTAAAGTTAAATGAACAAACACGAACACACCTGTGTTCGTGTTCGTTCGGTTAATTTACAGGCCTACGGAACTATGGATAGAGAAGCTTGGCTTTGGCATAGGAGATTAGGGCACCCTTTTGCTAGCTATCTACATCTTTTATTTTTAAAATTATTTCCTTCAAATAAACCTTTAAATTGTAAGACTTGTGTTTTGGCGAAAAGCCATAGACATACTTATAAATTTAATAACACCAAAGTTGATTCACCTTTTTCACTTATCCATTCTAATGTTTGGGGGCCTGCTGAGGTTATTCGGGGACAAAATTTCCGATACTTTGTTCTTTTTATTGATGACTGTGTATGACATGGGTTCATTTTTTAAAAAATAAATCAGAAGTTTACAATAAATTCATCACTTTTTACACAATGGTTCAAACACAATTTAAAAAAATACTCAAATTCTTCAATCTGATAATGGGGGAGAATTTTAAATGATTTAATGAAAGTTTTTTTTGTCAAAACAAAGGGATTATCTACCAAACAACTTGCCCACATACTCCCGAACATAATGGTACCGCCAAAAGAAAAAATCGGATTCTCTTAGAAATAACTCGAGCTCTCCTTATAGAATCTCAAGTTCCTAAATCTTTTTGGCCCGAAGTCATTGCCACTGCCACGTATCTCATTAATAGGCTCCCTACCAAAGCCCTTAACCTCAAACCCCCTCTTAAAGCCTTGTCTGATTTTACCAAGCTCCCATCTACTCTCACCCTTACACCTCGGGTATTTGGATGTTCCGTATTTGTCCATCTACCTAAAACAGATCGAGGAAAACTTGGTTCTTGTGCTGAGAAGTGTGTCTTCTTGGGGTATGGTATTGATAAAAAGGGATACCGTTGTTATAGCCCAAAAAGAGGCCATATGTACATCACCATGGACTGCGATTTTCTCGAAGCTGAATTTTTCTATACCAGCCAGCAAATTGGTCAGGGGGAGAAAGATATTTACACCTTGAGTTGGCTAAAATGGGTTTCTCCATCGCAAGAAACTAGTCATAGTACCCAAAATGAGTCATCAACTTCTCAAGAACCCAACAGAATTTTCACTGTCACTAATCAAGATTCCCCTATCCTGGTACATGAAGAAAGCGAATCACAGTTTTTTGAAAATGAAAATATAGATACTCATGAGTTCCACGATGATAATGTATCTAATGAACCCCAAAATAATATATCTAACGAGGTACATGTAGAAAGTCATGTGCAGGAAGAAATTGAAGAAGAAGCAGTGGGAGATCGAAGAAACAACGGAAACATACGTTTTACCACCAAGAGCCAATAGAGGTGTTCCCCCAAACCGCTACTCTTCAGACAGGAAACCTAAGTCATCTAGGTATCCTATGGCGAACGTAACGATGGGCAACATCTCTCAAGAAGCACAGGCTTTTTCATCTTCTCTTTATAAAGAAGAAATTCTTAACTCAGTAGAACAAGCCTTCAAGTCAGAAAACTGGAATAAAGCAATGGAAGAAGAGATGGAAGCCCTTATGAAGAATAAAACATGGGAGAAGAGCGTCCTTCCTACAGGGAAGAAACCCGTAGGGTGTTGTTGGGTCTTCACGATCAAATTCAAACCCAATGGATCCATTGAAAGATATAAAGCCCGGTTGGTTGCGAAAGGGTACACCCAAACCTACGGGATCGATTACTCTGAAACTTTTTCCCCCGTAGCAAAAATTGATACAATCCGCATTCTTTTCTCCATCACTGCAAACCAGGGATGGCCCCTTCACAAGTTCGACGTCAAGAATGCCTTCCTACATGGAGAATTAAAAGTGGAAGTGTACATGGAACCTCCTCCTGGGTTCATAGGGGAGTTCAAGAGTGAGGAAGTTTTTCGTTTAAAAAATAACTCTTTATGGGCTCAAACAATCTCCTCGAGCTTGGTTTGGAAGGTTTACTCTAGCAATGAAGGGCTACGGTTTCCGATAGAGCAACTCCGATCATACAGGAAATGATGAAAAGGAGATGACAAAGCTAAAAGCGAAGCTATTCACAGAATTCGAAATGAAGGACTTGGGGAGTCTAAAATACTTCCTCGGGATTGAAGTATTGAGGTCCAAGCAAGGAATTTTTATACACCAAAAAAGTACATTCTTTATCTTCTAGCTGAAACGGGAGTGATTGATTGTAAACCAGCTGACACACCAATGGCAGCCAACCAAAAACTCTATATGGAGAATGGAGAAAACCATCTCTTGATTTCATTGAAAATACTTTGTTTACATCTAGACCCTATAATATTAATCATTTACAAAAAGACCCCTAGCTACTCTTTTATGTAAAGTATTCTATAAGTGACCTCGACTACTAAATAAATTAATTTATGTGACGCAAGAGGTAATAGTGTCAAGAGGATTGTTTTCATGTCTAAATTGTGTTTCGTTTAACGATTGGCGTTATTTTGATAAGTGTAGCGGCACTCAGAATGACATCCGCTGCTTGTGTGAGCGATCTAGCGATTAATTGTAATCATTTGCTTTTTTATTAGCCTAAATCGTCTATGTTTGAACATGAGTTACTAGATTTTCAACACTTATCTCAATGTACATATAGTAGTTGGTAAAATCTTGTGATGTGATAATTACATCACACCTGCACTAAGAAGGATTTGAACTCTCAAACTTTTGGTAGCGGAGTAGACACCACTTACCACCATGTGTTCCCTTGGGTTAATAGTTGGGAAAACGTTATATTCTAGGTATCTAAAAGTTTCACTTGTGATCATATAGATAATCTCTCAAGACTACAAAATATTATAATAGTACACATATGGCCTACATATGTCCTCATGAATTCTTCCAAGAATACAGAGAGCCTTCGTATGAGTTTCTTTTCGTATGGCATGATGATTAGTTTGCCTCAAGAGCACGCTCCATGATCTTGTGTTTTTATTCATTTTAGCTTGTACTTAGGTATTTATGTACGTTTTTATAGCGGTTCGTGTGTAGAAGGAGCGGAAATCAAGGCTATATCCTTAAAATAAATGTGTGCGCGGGAAAAGGCATGTAAAAGAAAAGAACATAATCGGGATTCTCAAGTTCTCGCTCTTGTTAATCTGCCAAGAGCTGGATCTAGAAGAATTATGGGTTGTGCGTCACCAAGATCCAATCAATATGCTTCACAGCGCGCCATCATCTCAGAAATTCGGAAAATCCTAAAATCGGATTATACATACACTTTTAACACAATCCAGTCCAGATCATTCACTTCCAGCCATCACATCTACTTTCTTCCGGCGATTTAGGAGTGAAGAAGTCCTTAGGGATCAAGAATTGGAGCTTGGAATAAAAAATTGGGTAAATTGCAATATTTCGATTTATGTTTCTTGATTTTTATTCTTTGTTCAAACGATCAACATCATGTTTATGATTTATTTGGCTTGTATTCTGTTGAAAAACATGATTAGTGGCTAAACATTTATCTGATGTGTATGTGTCCTTTGTTCTAATGAATTGTTAATCTTTGTTGCGTATGCTTCTTGTTGAATGTTAGATGCATATTTAATTAGGTCACCTACTGTGTGTTTGTGATTATTTTATGTTTTTGCTAGACGTAGTTATCCATAGGAACTTTGATTGGTGGTTTGTTAGAACTCTGTATTCTACCTATTTAGATAGCTAAGAGGTGATAGATAGTCAGATAGTCTTTGGTGTTTAGTTGCAAAGGCTTTGAGATGAGTTTCCCTAGATATCTTAGTATCTTTGTTGTTCCATGATTTATTAGTTGTTTTTAGGCTACCCCTTGCATATTATGATGTATTGAGATAATGAGACTGAGAAGTAATCTATCTTTTGGGTACTTGAGTGTTGTTGGGGAGCCTGAGAGGTAATTTGACCAACCAGCGAGCGTCCCACACCCCTTAGGGTTTCCTTGTAGGTCACATCTAAAAAATGATCAAAGATCCACTAGGCTGTCTAAGAGTGTCGTATTCTAAAATCCCGATTCCATTGTAATTTCCATAGCCGAGAGAAATCCAAGATTCGCAAATAGGATTCATAACATAGGTAGTGTTTTTCCCATTCCTAAGTTCATTTAATTTACAAGTTTGATTGTTGGTAGTGTTAGTTTTCTTTAATTTAAATTTAATTCCAATTTACTTAACCATTCTAAATCTTCTTTTCAAAAACCGATTCAATCAAATCTTTTATTTGTATAGTTATTTTTGGAGTCTAGTTTAGTAATTGTTGGTGTCTCGCGGGTTCAATATCTGGACTTCCATAAGGCTTTCCTACAGTTGATATGTACACTTGCTTATTATTGTACGTAGTCTAATTTAGGGGGTTTTCAGAGTTTAACTCGAGTGTCTAGGTTAATTTTTGTTTAGTTTTTAGTAGACCATATCTAGCACATCGCTCCACATGATAAGTCTGTTGATATATAGTGAAGTTTTTTCTAAGGGCTGATTATTGACACTTTCGATTATTCACCTCATCATGATGCTACATGGCTGCCCTGTTTTGTCATGTGGTATAGTGAAATACATGCCACATTTATTTTTGTGTGTCAAAGATTGCTACAAGACTAACTTTTTTCTATACATTTAGAGTGTGTATATAATTTTTGTAACCAATAATGACAGTCTAGCAATAGTAGCTGAATGAATGAATGCTAAGCTAGCAAAAGTAGTAAGTGATTATGTACAAAAGTAACAAAATTATCTGTAATTTTCAATTTACCATTAATCGCGCAAAATATATAGTTTCTATTATCAGTTGATAAGCACTACAATTCATGATGTTGTCTGTGCTTAGCATCGTATATGTAGAAGATGTTATTTAGAGATTAACTAGACGTATCTTTAGAGATTTGTATATTCTGGTAATCACATATCAACTGTGTAATCATAGTGTACAATGATTACACACTTGCGTCAATGATTTATATGACAACTCATGCATATAACGTGTTATTCACCATTGTTGTATAGGTCATACACTCATACTATCATATATGAATTCAATAATGAGAAACCACTATGTAATGAATGAAAATGACCATATTGGGGTATAATTGTCTCTTTAATGTCCTATTTATAAATTGGGTTTAATATCTTATTAAAATTACTTAGTGAATTTATAAATTGTTGAAATTGTTTTGAACTGATTTTTTTTTGGAGAATGTAAAGATTTTTAAAAAATGAAGGCACCTATATATTTACAAGAATATTATTGAAGAAATTAACAATAATAGCTCATTTTAAACGACTGAATATTCTTTCCATGTTGATCGAAGTTGTGTTGCAAAATTAGAAACCATAAAACTCACATGCTATTTTGTTAAAGTCGCATTGTTAATAAAATATAATGTTTTTTTCTTGTATTTCCAACATTGTTGTAGCGTGTCATTTAACGCAGGTGTTGTCGAAGTTCTTGGCTGATGACGTTCATGATTTTGCGTTGTAACTCTCATCATGAATACGGTTCTCTTTGTTGATTTTGCAGGAAATATAAACCAAAATCACTAGAACCACGTCAAAGACTAATGGTACTATGGAAGTAGAACGTGGACCTTTTTTTTCCAGATAAACTATAACTTCAACAAATCAAAATCTATGGCGTACTGTCTAGACCAAAAGAATGTGGTTTAAACATCTATAAAAAAGATGGACTAAATCACTAGGCATGCTGGTAAAATCAAACCTACCATCAAAGGACAACTTACAGATAAGCGAACTATAATGATAAAACTGAAGCCCAAATGATCATGATTTTCGGTTATATGTAGGACCCGAGAACATGGTTCTCAGTTATATGTGGTGTTTGGGCTTCTCTAACTAGTTTTAATGACTTTGGTAAAACCTTAACTTTAACGTGGTTAGATTTTTTTGATTGAAGTGCGTTTCTAATATCTAGCTATTTTCAATTAAATTTACGAAGAAAAAATAAGAACGATAATTTAATCAAGAAACAGCCCATAGAAAATTTGAATACTTTTCTATAAGTATAGGTTGACAGTGGCTTGTAAATAAAACAGAAAATAACTGTGGACTGTGGGCTATATAACACTGTATTTTTCAATAGCCCACTGTTACTACAAAAGTTGATTTAATTAAATAATAATTCAGTTATCTTCTTCTTTCTTTTGTGCAGTGCACTGTGAGTCGCCGGCAGGGGAGCCATGGCCTTCTGGCCCTATATATTCCATCCCTGCTTTCCCAACATTTGTTATACCGAAGAAACTGTTTATTGTCATTAATTATGTTCCATCATCTTTATAGACTACGCTCATTTATTTGTTAAGATGCATGAAGAGGAAAGTAGTACGTTGCGGAACTTGAACAATGAAAGTGAGGGCCGGAAATATTATAGAGAAAAAAATTGATGTTTTTTAATCAAATAAAGACCATAAATCCAGAAAACAACTGGTTATTACACATAAACGACAAAGTCTGGTGAATGATGATTGTCGTACTGTATACGTATTTGTCGAAGTCGGACAAATTGATGATTGAAGGCTACTAGAATATGGTTATCCTTATTGTATTTAGCTTTTTGGGCATGTTGAACATAAATTATATGAGCTGAAATTTAAATTTATACAAAAAAAAAAAAAGAAAAAAAAGAAGGTCTTGGGCTCTTCTCACCTTCATTATGTTCCGCCACTTTGGGAAAAACAAGTTTGGTACCTTATAAGTACGAATGTGAAAGATAAGACTTGAGGTAAAAATCAAGCCATCATTTAACATTCTGACGTAAAGCTTACAAATTTCATCAACATTAACTCAACATTTAAGTTATGATTTAAGAGTAATATATAGGAGAAGGATTCAAGATTTTATTTCTATGTAGTCATTGTTTTTTAAGTGATCCACTCTCATACAAGTGGATATAATAATTTTCGGATCGGTTCGACTTGGTTCCAGTGATAATTAAATGCCATCTCTTTAACTATTAGTTTTATTGAAATTTGTTTTTAGATTTACAATTAAAATAGTTTTAGAAATGAAAATAATGAAAAATAATTATACGAGTGCTAAAACTTCTATTTATCTTTAATAAAGTAAAAAATAAACCAAAATATAGTAACATAGTTGAAAATATCATTAAAAACAAAACTAAAACGAAAGTTTGTATAATTTTGTATAACATTATCTAAACTAATGTGGAATATAAATAAAGTTAAAATGCTAAAAATTAAGTTAAAACTAATATGAGACAAATTTATAATCTCGAGGTATTATTGGTGTACAGTGTTTTGTACTTTTGTAAACATTACTAAACTACAGTATTTAATTGTTGAAAGGAAACTTGGTATACAGTGCGTTGTATCATTTGGATTTGACACTTGGCGTGGCCAGTGAAATTCATAATATTACCAACCCTTTCCGCAAAATGATTCAATGGGTGGAAAAAAGAATGGTAAGGTCAAAGGAAGAAGCTGTCGAGTGAGAAAAGGTGTTAAAGTGATGAGGATGAAGGTGGGGTCTCCGGGCGAGATAACTTGATCGGTTAGCTTAGTTTTGGAGGTCTCTCGTGGTTTGCTTAGGTGTTTCGGTTTTTGGTGTTTCTGTTTAGTGTTCGTTTTTTCTTTTTTGTTCTCTCAGCTTCTTGCTGCTCTTTATATATATATATATATATCTATACTATATTAATAAGCATATAGGAAGGGTAGAAATGGTCATTTGCCACATGTACAAGTCTTGAAAGCATGTTGTACAGTGATCAATGCATAAAAACTCTTAAACATTTAAAGAGTGCAAACTATAATGCCTCATGTACAAGCCTATTATGCTTAAAAAAATATAACACAGGTACATTATTCTGAATTCTGATTAGGATTAGTGTTTCTTTCAACTCACCTCATGTCCTCTTTATCCGCCCCCATCTCACTGCCTTCTCTATCTATCTCTGCGATTAAGATCTAGGGTTTCAAGACAGCATATCATGATCTAGGGTTCCACCACCATCTCCCTGCCTTCTCTTTCTATCCAGACATAGGAGCATCGCTGAGATGGAGCTGCAGGTGGTTTTCCCAACACCGCCTCCTGTATCGTTCCTTCCGTTGTTGTCTCGGTACCTTCTTTTTAACAAGATCTACCGTTTCTGTTTGTGATTTGAGTATTTTATGTTTATACGTAGTTAAACTTTACATGTTATAAGTTTCTTTAAAAATTTTTGCTTCTGTTTTTGGATGTATTTATGTTGCATCTGTGTAATACTTTCAGATCTGCGGAAATGCAAATCATAAGTCTTGATAATATAGAAAATTTCACCATACATGTCTGATGTTAGATCCGGAAATTAACTGATTTTGATGTTTGTTTTTGGCTGAGATCTGTACAGGGAACTCATGAGCAGCAGGTTCATATGTGGAGAGGTTATTAAAGAATTAAGATTTTACCAGATACGTGTTGTGTTTGAATACCCGAGCCAAGATGCGTATACCTGGTAGTTTGTATGTATTCGGCTTTTTTAAAATTCTTTTCTTAATTGTAATGTGGTTAATTTGTCACTTCTAATTTTTATGTATGTTTTGCAGCCTCTTAAAGAACTCTATACACATTCGATGCCCTAAGTGTTTTGTGTACAACATTTGCGAGGTACAACATTTTAGAATATAGGTTTAGCATGCAAGGAGGTAACAAATATGCTTTTTTCATAATTTATTAATCTGATTTTAACTTCACAAGTTTATAGGATAAGGATACGGGTGGAGTTACACCCACAAGATCAACATCTCAGAGGTTTTGCAAAACATTGTTAGAATATTAATGCTTTTCCATGTGCAGATGTCCCCATATTTGTGCATTTTTTTATATAACTACATTGCATATACTTGGTTTAAATTTTAGGATTATAAGCAACATATGCTCAGCCAAGAATTAGTTGGGGTTTAAATCTTGATTGAATTTGGTTGGGGTATATTTGGTTAATAAGTAATATGAATTTGGGGCTTAAATCTTGATGGAAGTAAAGTTTGATGTTTTGAGTTGGGAACCGAATCATATCTTTAGGTTAACCGAGGTGACTTTTGCTTATGGCTGGTTGGAGCATCATTGTAAGCTAAAAAAAATCTTGTCTCATGGATGCGGTTTTTCTTTTTAGGTATCCTTTTGTCGCGTGTTACTCATTTATTTTTAAGATGTGTTTTAACATTTGCAAAACCTGATAAACTCAACCCGTATACTAGGTATTAAAGATAGAGAAGCTAGAGATCCCTCAAAAGGTTTTTCAATTAAATCGTGGTTGTAAATTTAGTCCCATGTCGTCTTCAATACATGGTTACTTACAATTTGCAAGGCCATAGCACGGTTGCGAGGCCTCAATAGTGCCTGCCAGGAATTCAAAGAACACCATAGGTGACTACCTGTAATTTTTCTTAGCTCATGTTTGTTTATTTGTTTTAATCCAGATGTGCCATGTTCTAACCATTTCTATATCATCAAGCTAACTTAGATCTTTCACACGTAAGAGTTGAGTGGGTTGAACGCCACCATAGGGTTTTTTTTTTGTATGCATAAAACCTCATTAATCACTTTTGTGCGGTGTATTGTGTGGAGGTCGATTATTTTAGTTATGGAGTTCGTTTTGTGTGGTGTTTGATGTATTGTCGCCATGTACACATCTCCTTTAGTTATCATGGTGATTTTTCGTTTTATTTTTCATGTATGTAATAGATAAGAATCAACATCACTTTTGCCTTTTATTTGCAGAAGACCCGTTCCGTTTATTCAATTGAATATGTGTATCTGATGTATTAACATTATCGTGCTGACTCGCTAGCCTTGGAAGCAGCCTTTGTCATTTCGCCAAAAGCGGCTTACTGCAATGGTGAGTCCCGGGTGAAACACATTAACAAGGATCCGAAAGATTATGGTAATATCACATTAGACCTTTACAATTACAACATTAAGTTGTCCGTGGAGGGATTATTATTTTGTGTCATATGCTCCATGCTCCAGCCAAGGTCTTCTTTATGTTTGTAGTATTAATTCTCTCCACACGCATTGTAAATAGTTTAGCATTGTAATGCGTTTGAATAACTTTAGTTCATTTCTGGTTGACTTGTTTTGTTGTTGACTTTCAGGTGTTTGTACTATCAAAATCGGCTGGAACGGTTAGAGCCAGAGGCAGGTAGTGAAACTATTTCATCATAATCTTGTATTGATGATGAGAGAATTGAGCAAAGAAGAAAGAGAGTTGGGCGCAAGGTCTATTCTTTGGCTAAACTGTAATACTTAGTTCCTCAAACCGTAAACCATTAGCTGAATCATTAATGTTTAACATGAAAGATCTCTATCCATATGATGTTGGTTGCTGGAATTAGCTTTTAATGTTCTGCAGCATGTGGTCAAAATTTCCTTAAATATTCATCAGTGAAAAATGTTCGGTCTCCTTTTGACTGTCGTTTCTTGCACAACTTCAGTTTTATCAGGTATGTATTAGTTATAGTTGGTTCCTTGTATGATGGTTATGTGTTAGTTTTGGTTGGTTCATTATAGATTTTAATTTTTAGATATCAAAATGTAACTTCGAGTAACTGTTGTTACTGTGAGTTTATAAACCGATCTTAAATTTTTATTTTTAGATAGCAAAATGTTACTGTGAGTTTATAAACCGAGACTTTACTATGATTATTAAGGGAGACTTTACTATTATGTGCAGATCAAGCACAAACAGAGTTGGCACCAGCCCCGTATATGTTTGGGACGGATAATAGCAGTCGATACCTTACATAGGATTCGACTATGCAATTCTTTTCTCCTGCTATAAGCAACAACTTAAAATCTAAAGGTTTTAGCTATGGTGAAGGATGTGGTTCAGGCTCAGGTATAGTGTTTTGTCAGCTAGCTCACTGTTTCAAGCAAAGTGAATCATGAACTTCACAATCTGATACTCTTAAATGTATAATCATGGCCTCAAAATTGTGTAAATTGGCTAATTTGCTGGTAGTCTCCCGATAACTTCATTAATAACTAAGAATAGACACTTACGTTTTTGTAAGTTGCAACTAACTGTTTTATACTTTGTGTATTGTCTCATTGGTTGTATCTTTGTTCTATTTTGGGTTAAAACATATCAGTTTCATATTCTAGGATCCACATACATTTTTTTTGTCCATTGCTAAAGTTTCTTTTATTATTTGTTAATTCTTTAATTACAAGCTGTCCGATTAACCATTTTGCTAGGCTACGGTATTTAATTCAAACTTTTTGTTTAATATAATGATATCTTCTGCATACTGACTGAAATGGTCCCTGTATATTTTGCTAGAAAAAGGCAAGGTAAACATTTTACAAATGCTCATTTATTATTTTGCTAGAAAAAGGTTGGTTCATATTTGATAGCATCCTCAAACTTAAAAAAACATGAGCCAGAAACAACAAAATTTCAGTAGTGAGATTTCTCTTTTCATCTAATGCAAAAAATATAAAACATTAAGTTATTATTTTTGTTCTATTACTTTTGTCTTCTGATGCAAAATTTAAATATTAATGTAGAAGAGTGTAGGGGTACAAAGTACAAACTGGTTTGAGTGCAGGATGTAGAAATTGATTACTCACACTAATTTCCTAAAATGGTAAAAAGACTACAAAATGGTGAAAGAGTGCAGGCTATCCAAATAGTGCTTAGCGCTGCAACAATGTCAAAAAGCAACTCATTTTGGTCAAAAAGCACCAAAAGCATGACAGCTACATCATTGAACCCATTTACAACATCATCTCCAATAAATTCACACCTTTTTGCTTAGTTTCATAGGTATCCTAATTGATTACTATGTAATTCTACCCAATTTAGACTAGAGGGAGTGGAGGGCGGGAAAGAGGGGGGGTGAAGCGCCATGTGGCACTTGTGGGACCCATGTGGGGGGAAAAAAATTGTGGGGAGTGGAAGGGGGGGGGAAGGGGGGTGAAAGGAATAATATTATATTGTTTTAAAGTTAAATAAAAAAAAGAAAAAAAAATCACCCAACCAAAAACTGCCACGTCACCCACCATCTCCCCCCACCGCCCGGCTTTCCCCCCCCCCCCCCCCCCCCCCCCCCCTCCCCGCCCTCCTCTTCCCGCCCCTAGGGACGGTGTTCTCGCCCGGCTTTCACTTGCCGCCCCCATTCCCCATAGTCTTATATATGAGTCCACTGTCAATGATACCCACTTATATTTTTATGTTTGGTTTTACAGACTATGGTCTGGCATAGTGTGTGTGGTTGGTTGTTTATCCCTACTAACATGGTGTGGGTTTTAGACAAGGAGACAATAGGTGGATCTTATAACCCGTTATTTTACGGACCATTTATTTGAAATTTTAGCCTATATAAACCTATTATTTCACGGACTAATTATTTGAACGTTAGCCTATATAGTCGTATCTTCCAATTTTTAATAAATGGATACATGCAAAAAGAAGTTTAGCGGTACAAAATTTAAAGAATTTATGTTAGAACTAAAAAATAAAAATAAAAAAACTCATGAAACCGCACAAAATCAAGAATGCTAATTTGTCCCGAGTTTATGAACTTGACCAACAAATACCTTGGAATTAGAGTTTAAATATTTAAACATTTAGATTGAAATCAAAAGCATATAAAGTAAAATTATGATGCAAAAACTTGAATTCAAAAGAAAATATTTGTACATTTAGCTTATTAATCTCAAATTTTTAAAAACAATGTTGTCCTAAAAAGTGTGCATTTATAATAACTTACAAGTACTCTACTCGCATAATTCTTATTAGGGATGAGCTCGTCCTACTGATACTGAAAACATACGGTACGGTATCGATTCCGTACCGGTATTTTATCTTAAAATACCGATACCGAAAACACCGAAACCGAAAACCTCTAAATGTGACTACCGAATACCGATGCCGAACACCCTCAGTTCGGTACGTGATCAAGATCGATTCGGTATTTGGTGCAATATGCCTAATTCTTACAATAAAAACAATCACTTTAAGATCTCTATAATTACACTAAAAATCATTTGTTTTCTCTCTCATTTTCTATTTAATAATACTTAGTCTATACTTTTATTATTACCTGTTTTCTCTCCTCTACTCAAAATCACTTTTAAAAATATTAAAAAATTATGGAGCATGAACAGTGTCTCCTCCAAATTTACTGGTGAACAGTGTCTCCTCTAAATATTTTCTCTCTCCTCAACTTACAACTAGCACATTATATAATATAGAAATCACACCCACACAATTGTGGAGGAGCTAATGTGAATGCTCTAAATAAAAAAAGTGGAGGTCTAATTAAGCATGGATATCTATACCAATGTTTCTTTTTCATCACACTTGACTAAGGATGCGTATAATGATTAATGGTGGACAAAAAATATAGATAAGGTAATTAAGGTCTGCAACTGATGGAATCATATTTATTCGACCACCCGCTTCATCCATTGAAACTTTAGTCTATAAAATATGTGCTTTTTAATTTTACTGATAGATTTTGTTTTTTTTTTTAATGTGTTTACCTTTATTTTGCACTATGGAACAAATAATAGAAGTCCATGACGTCGTTCAAGATCTATTGGGTTGCATATAGTTTGGTACACTATTCTCTTTAGTTTGGGTAAATTTCATATGGCCAGTCGCAGGTAAGAGGAAACAATTTTTTATATTGCTTGATATAAATGTCCGTCTATTTCTTTGTTTATTTTGAATTTACATAGGAATAAATACACACGTGGGACGTAGCATGTGAAGATTGATAAGTTACCGTAATTGAGCTGTAACATATTACATAACAAAGTAAATTTACTTAAGTACTATACAATATATCACGGGATAACTGATAAACTAACAGAAAATGAGTACCGTGTTATAAATTGTAGACGCCGCCGCATCGCGCGGGTTTCCTACTAGTATATATATATATATATATAAAGTGATTTGCCGTTAAAAAAAAAAAAAAACATTACTAATTACTACTCCACTAAACTATTTGACTGTTGAAAGGAAACTTTAGTATACAGTGCTTTGTAACATTACTAAACTATTTGATTGTTAAAAGGAAATGTCAACTTTGAAATGTCAAAAGAGAACGTGTGTAGTGTTTTCTTGTGTATTTACTATTTACTTGAAAGACCCTATTAACCTACAAATCAATACTCATGTTTTTCATATCATCTTCTTCGTTCTAATGGGTGGTGCAACTATATTACTTGCCCGAAAAAATAAATCAACTTCTCCGCCATTGTTTCCTTCCTTATCTAATTCATCATTTAAGAATGGGTCACCTTCTAATAAAACATTGGTATCACTCATAAAATCCCTACATACAACTTTATAGACGTGCTGAAATTGAAATTCACTGCAGTCCCGTGACCTTGTTGGGACTTTAGTAGGTCCGCATAGGTGTAATTAGGGCTGTTCACGAGCCGAGCCAAACCGAACGAACATTTGCTCATGCTTGGCTCATTTACAAACCGAACCGAGCGGAGCGGCTCGTTTACAACCGATCTGAAAAGCGGGCGAGCATTGTTCGAGCGCAAATTTTTTCAAGCAAGCGTCGAGCGAGAAATGAGCGAAGAGTAATTTGGACAACCATGAAATTGGTATGTTATCTTCAATTTTTTCATTGTCGAGTGACAACTGAGGTGTAACTGTCCGATGAGGAGACTAATATTGAGGTCTAAGTGTCCAAGAATGAGGCATAGGTTGAGGCAATGAGATACTACAGAGAACAATTATCGTATTGTGACATATGGTGATATCAAGCGACGACCAGGGACAGACAACTAATAACATAAAGTAGTATGTTAAACTTAGTATTAAATTTTTATTTGATAAAGCTGGCTAGTCATATTTTATTTGCATATATTGGGCCAAATGTTATGCATAAAACTATAAATATTACTATGATTTGTGGGTATATATATAATTATATATATAATAGATAAATAATAATTTATTTGAGCCGAACCGAGCCGAGCGGACCTTTGCTCATGCTTGGCTCGTTTACAAACCGAACCGAGCCGATCTGCTCATTTACAATCGGGCGGACGATCGAGCGAGCATTTTTCGAGCATTTTCCGAACGAGCGGCGAGCGATCCACGAGCGACGAACGATTTGAACAGCCCTAGGTGTAATTCATACATAACACATAATTACATAAATGTATATACGATGTTAGTTATAGAAATACCTTTTTATTTAAAAAGGTAAAAAAAAAGCATATTGGTGCATGCATTGACTCAAATAGAATACTAAAACACTTATTTGTACACTAAACATATTCCTGTAAACTTGTCAAAACAATGGCATTGGTTGTAGTTTCCCTAATTAATGATTTTAAACCCAATTGAAAATGTATAAACATCTTAACTAAGTTGGAGAGAGAGATTTTATGAGATGAAAGAAAGTAAATTGATCATAAAATTAAGCAAGAAAACTTAACTTACAAGAATACTCCATTAATTAATTAATCTCGATGCCTACCAAACAAGTGGATCATGCAAGTTATCTCATGAATCATGATACTAATTAAAGAGTACGTAGTTGGGTGTGCGGCGGTCCTTGTTTTGAGGACCTTCCGTGTTTTTAATGAAGTTTACCTTTAAAAAAAACAAATTAAAGAGTACGTAGGAACAACACTAAGAACATAAAGTAAACATCCTAATTATGAATCAAACATACAATAACACCGAAAATTGCAACTAAATGATCATCAATATCGGCCGAGTCGAAGTTCCAAATCCAGCTCAATGCTTCCATCTTTAATCAAACCCATGTTAAAGACTTCATATTTCTTCAACACCCTTCTTTCTTCTTCTCTATCTTTGAGCTTCTGGTGTTCATCTTTCGCGTTCGTAGTCGAAACAAGAAGTGAATGGTAACTTAAATAATGGGCCAGCTGTGAAGGTGGTGATGATGATGATGATGATATGTAGTTATCAGGGTTAAGGTTTGGAGGTGATGAGAGAGCTAGTCTTGCTTTATCTCTTCTATGAACATTCATGTGACCACCAAGAGCTTGAGCAGATTTGTAAACTTTTTTGCAAAAGTTGCAGGTGAAGTTTCTCTGAGGCCATGAAAGCCCACATTGTTTTTTATAAAAGATGTAGTTGGAATTGGAATTGGAATTACAATTACTTCCCCATTGGCTTTGAAACTTATGATCCATTACAAACGTAGGTAGGTACACGTACGTACTTGAGTTCCTATAAAAGTTGTATGTACGTAGGTGTGTTTGAGTGAGAAGAAAAGTACGCAAGTATGAAATTGCATGGAAGAGTACAAGAAGAGTGTGGTGGCTTTATAGCCAATGTACAGAAAAGTGAAGTCAAAGTTGTTGTGTGGTTGTGATCATTGAGATATGTATAGTAAGTGATTTAGTAAAACAATAATTAAAGGTTTTGGTTATTGAAACACCCCTCAATATTTAGAGACCTTTGTCTATATGTATATAGATCACGTATAGCACTATACCTATCGTATAGGTCTAATGATAGGTGTCAAGGAATGTTCTGTGTTAGCTTTTTCTGACGTATCCCTAAATGCCACGTATAGTAGGTGAAATTCTAATGCTATACGTGGAGTATAGCACTATACACCACTTATAGGTCTGAATGTTATTAAAAAAAAAATTTCAAATGAAAGTTAATATTTATCTGTTTTATTATAATTTTAAATGTTGTATATACGACATATATACACATTACCACTTTTTAGCGTTTTTTTACAACATATATTACATAGTTATTCGTTTTGAGGTTGTAATGTTTAACATGACAAATATTATGATTTTTTTAGATGTTTGTTCAATATTATTGTTTTTAACAAGTCTTATAAACATGTAAGTCACAAACCAAACCAAATCAAATGTACGAAAGTTGACAAACATTACATATGGAAAACCAAAATGTAAATATATAATAAGTCAGTTTATACATAACAAATAAACAAAATGTATAACCATACAATACAATACAAAACAAAACAAAAAAACCCCAATCAATCATCTTGATCCTGACCTTCTGTGCCCTCATACGGATCCTCTAGTGGAGGTGGTACAACTGGCACAAGGTTGACACCCTTTCTACACACAATGTCCATCTCGCAGTCAACCATCCAACTAATCAACTGCTTGACACAGATAACCTGAAGAGCAGTTAACAGGATCGCATGTTGTGTCCAAGCACGCGCCTCACAACTCGGTAAAGGCGCTGAGGATGTTGTGGCAGCTGCAGCGGATCCTGCGGGTCGGGCAGTTAGGGGACCTCAAGCTCCGCCGTAGCAACAACCTGAATTTGTCAAGCCATAAATGGTACCAGCTGCTAGAACGGCTGAGGGATGAAAATATACTCGTCCTCGTCTATAATACGAAGGCCGACGTCATGAAACCTCTTCACCACCTTCATCCCATTAGCCACTGCTTGATTTACGGCTGCAACTGTAAAATATGCTAATGATGTGGACCACAAGCCCATACAATGATCGTGGGGTAGGCGCCGCAGCAAAGTGTGTCTCCTCCTCTCTTCCTTCTCCTCCACCAACGTGGCCCCTACCTCTCCTAACATCAGGTTCTTTTTTTTTTTTTTTTTTGATATTGTTACTGATTCATCATCATCATCATCATCATCATCATCATCATCATACTCAGTTAATCTCACCTATAGCAAAGCTAAGGTAGGGTCTGAGGAGGGTAAGATGTAGACAGCCTTACCTCTACCCCTAAGAATAGAGAGGCTTACTGATTATTTGAATTTATTATTGTTAGTGATTATTTGGATTTTATTAATGATTATTTGGGTTTAGAAGTTTGGTGAGGAGGAAAAGGGTTGATTTGATTAATTCGAAATCTTTAGATACATGGCATCATCAATTGGCTAAAGAATTATCAATTCTTCATTCCATTGCTATAGGTATAACTCAAGAAAAACAGAGGATTTTGTTGTTTTGTTATGTGTTGAATTATGTTTTAAGTTTTTAGTTGTTTTGATTTCATGTTTGGAATGAATTTTATTGTGCTACATGTTTTTTACTTGTATTTCCAGGCATTGTCGGAGCGTGTCATGAATGCAAGTGTTGTGGATGTTCTTGACTGTTGACATTGTTCATAATTTTGCACTGTAACTCTCATCATGGATACATTTGTCTTTGTTGATTGTGCAGGAAATATAAACTAAAACAACTAGAACCACATCAAGGATCAATAGAAGTCGAACGCGGACCGTTTTTTTTTGCAGATAAACTATAATCTCAACAAATGAAAATAGATGGCATACTGGATCAAAAGAATGAAGTTTAAATAACATCTGTGAAAAAATGAACTAAATCACTACGCATGCTGGTAAAATCAAACCTATCATCAGAGGTCAACTTCCAGATAAGCGAACTATAATGGAAAACTAACACCCGAATGATCATGATTCAGCACGTGACAATAAGAAACTGAAACCCGAATTATCACGAACGAGTGGTGGCGGCTCAATATCTGCTATATTGATCTGATCCATTGATTTGGAGAGGTCATCAACAGAGAATGGTATGCTGCACACCAAATGTTTCGTTAAATACAGAAATATTCCCACAAATAAATATCAAATTTGTTCAGATGATGTGTTCAACCTTGAATCATCGTCCAGCAAGAATGAGCTGCTGACAGCATTGTTTGAATCTTCGGTCATCAGCACCCGCATGTTGGATATTACCTGTCAAACAGAATACGAACTGCACCGTTTACATCTGTCAGGTGTTCTTTAAGGTGGCAATTTTGACCAATGAGTTTTGGGTTGTACTTTAGCTCTAGCAGGACAAATGGGTCAATGGATCCAACGTTGTCCGGAGTTTATTGTTAATGCATACAACCTATTATATCGCTATTCAAAAACTTAGGTGATTATTGCAACAATATTTTTAGCACCCGGATTTTTCATGAAAGATTGTAAGAAAGTGGACAAAAATATTTCAGGTCAACCAACCCGCACCGTTTGAACCCAATAGTCAATCGGGCCCATTTGACCTGTCTGCCGCCTCAACCGAAAAGGAGCTTAAGACATGGGTGTGCTACAGTTAAAAAGAACAAAAAAAAAAAACTATTCAAATGATTAATACCTCTGGAGAAAGACTGTGTGTGTTGTATTTGTCATCGTAATACATAGTACTAATTCTGTAGAGCTGTTGTATGCTAAGAACCTGCAGGTGGAATGTTTATACCATCAGTTTAATATTAAATCAATGTCTATTGTTCTCTATTAAAAATATGGGAAATGAGACTTACTGGGCACAAATCATGACTTATTTCATCCAGTGTCTTCTTTGGCTTCTGATGAATAACCTAAAACAAATAAATGAAAATTTGTTAAGCAAAAGCTCACAAATCATCCAATTTCAGGACTAGAAATATGAGGAAAATAATTAAATATAAGTTTTGGTAAAACTAAAAGTAGAAAATAAGATGACATACCAGGAACCCAATAGCTTGTCTAATGTGCTTGAGCTCACCCCAAGCTGATCCTGCATACTGGAATTTGATCTCTCAAAAGTCAGTGAAACTTGCAAAAAGTTATGGAGTATAAGTAGTTACATTGTAGATACAAGGTTACATAAAAACGCTAATGAGTTAAGCCCGCTATACAATTGGGTCAAGCTCCTATATCAACCTACACTTAGCTAACACTAAAATGAAGTAGCAACAACATGAAAAAAAACAACTAAAAGATAAGAAAAGGATAATATATATTATCATGTAAGGAGGACAAAGAAAGTTGACCTCTTCAGTTGCTTTGTAGCACCACTGTTCCAATTCAGACAATCCTGCTTTGACATATTCCCCATTACTGAAAGAGCAGCACTCTCGTCTCAACAAAAGGCTGCAAGCGCAATTTATAAAATTAAAGATAAATTAACAAGCTTGCACCCATATAAGTATATAGGCATGTCCTAAAAGCTTCATGTCTCATAACCTGTTGAATAATTGTACATTGATGAAAGAAAATATCTGTGTGAAGATTTTGCGAACCAAAAATGGTGGTACCTAAAAAGACAGAATATCTGATGTGAGTAAAGTTTTTAATATGATAAGAACATTAATGTATTAGACAGATCAATGTGGCTCATAATAAGGCGGAATCACTTTCGAAAATGAATACCTGAAAGCTTATTCACACGCAAATATAAGTCTACTATAGTCTATAGGCCACAAATAACACTTATATTAGCTGTTGTGGTGGTTAGTGATAAGTTAGATTTAAAAATAAAACTTGTTCATAGATCCAAATTTGATGGTTACAAAATCTCTAAAACAACTAATTAACAAGTACAACTATTTTCTTATCATCCGTAAATCATCAATAAATAAATGTTTACTGTATGAATCAATGCGCATTTTTTTCCAATTTGGACCCTTTAGATAATTCATGATAATATATTTTCTTTGGCAGAAAGAAAAAAAAATCAATTAAATTTGATGGTCTGCAAGTGATTGATTCTGTAACAAATTCTCAAAATTAATAGTGTATAAGCCAGAAGTTCAAAAAACAAATATAAATATTAGGAAGGACACATAGCTGTGATGGTGGCACAAGTTCAGGGCATAATAATACACACGAAAGGAAAGAATCATTCATTTTTCATAAAAGGACCAGTGAACTGGGCACATTTGTGGCTAGATAGTCATTCGGCTCATGAAGAATTGAAAGTCCTACATCAAAACTTCAATGACACTTATGGGTTCTTGTTTCTGTATGAAAGCCAATTTTCTTACCACATGTAACTTGCCAGAATGACAGTAATGTGGGTTTTAAAAACAAAAGGAAGTAAAAGGCAATAACAAGCCACGTTTGAAATAAGAAGAATTTAACAATTCGTTAAAATGCAAAAATATCAGTTAACAAAGCACAAGGAGATGGAGAACTGCAAGCACAACCAATCATGTGAAAGGAAAAACAAGTAGTTCGCCCAGAGGTGGTAGAATGCACGGGATGGGCCAGGTGGGTTGGGTATCGAGTCAAAAGGAGAATTTATTCGTATGGGTTGAAACGAACCAGGTTGAACAGAAACATTGTTTGTCCAATAATTACAACTTATTTCTAAATAGTTAGTGCCGAATATGATTAAGAAAAATAATATTCATTTAAATATAAAATGGTGATCTCCTTTATTAGATTAAAATGATTTAGAAGGTTTATACAATGAAAATACACTTTGGGCGACTTTTGACATGTTTCCTTGTAAGATTTTTTTTTTGTTTAACCAATTTGACCCTACTTGACCCATTCTAAGTAAATGGGTCGAAAATGACAACTCTAGGTTAGTCATATGGTAATAACGAAGCAAAAAACTGAGAAGCAGCACACTGACATTGTTAGATTTCAACATGTTTAAGAAGCATCCAATGTTGTTGACAATCCCTTGCCAGTGAGCAATCAAAATATCCTGAGAAGCAGCACTTGCTAGTGCAACAGCATTCCCCTTTAGCAAGTTTGCTCTGGATATTCTTGGTGCCTAAACCATTCACATATAAAAGACGTTAAAACTTCAACCATATTCAAAAAAGAAAAATAATTTGCATAGGGATTGAAGTTATATTAGCAGTAGTCAAGTACCTGAATGCACAATCCAAGCAATGGAGAAATATCTTTCTTTAAGTTATCACGTATCATTCCATATATTTTTTCAACATATGCTGTTAGTTGCTGCTTGAATAGCAAAGCAGGGTATTTGGCTTCAACTTGCTGTAATGTGTTAGATGCACCAGTTGTCTCCCCAGCTATTAAAGAGATGTTTACACCTTGTGGAGTTCCACGAAAGCTCTACAAACCCATAAAATGCTAGCACTTTTAGTATCAATTAATATCATTATGTTTTCCCTTAATTTCTTTTTCTTTAGTTTACCTGAGTCATCCTTCCAAATAAGGTAGCTGATGGTCTTCGGTTTGGCGGGGCCCCCGCAGCACCACTAGCTTTCAATGTGCGTTGTAAAAGCAATAGCAACGTTGATGCATTGGATAACCAATAGGCTAAGACTTCATTGTTATCTTGTGTCTTCATTCAAAAGGAAACTTGTGTTAAGAATAACTATACCAAACTGAAAATAGATTCCTTTAAATTCATACCTCAATTGCTTGACCTATGGTTTGAATTATACGATCAAAAATGCTGGTTTTTTCAGCTTCAAATGAACGCCACTGTCTGAGACATTTGTATATGATGCATGCAGCAACCGGTCGTCCTTTTGAGAATCCTAGGGGTTGTGCAATACATCGAATGAGCAAATCCTGGTATTCTTGTTGTTTCTCATTAAGTGACTTTTGTGGTCTCTCCTCCACGTCAGCTTCCCTCGATTGCATGGAAGGACTATGAAGATCCTGTTATATTTTTAAAGAGAAATATGAAAATGAGTTGCATTAATCACATATATGCAATATATATTCATTAAAACACATAGAAAGTTAGAAATCATAATCAAATTTTGAGAACTTCCACTTACTGCAGACTGAGTTCTTGGACTTTCGGTCCTCTGCCATCGTTTCAAGGAAAAAGAAAAGACAGATAAGAGATGTAAGTATTATAATTTAACTTAAAGTAGAAAACGAAGAATTTTATAAGTACCCTCAATGATTTTGACCGTGCTGCCTGCATCTTGTAATTTTGTGCCATTGTTAACGCTTGTTGGCGAAGAACTTTGTTTTCTGACTCTATGTTGGCGTGCCTCTCCTCCAGCCTAGTAAATATAACTTATATTATAGTTGTTGCAAAAATATCGTATGTTTCAATTTTTGTATTGAAATTGTTGGAAAGAAGATGGAAACTAACAATGAGTATTTTTCTTACCTTGTGACTGATGAACTTATATCAATGAAAAAAAAACAGTGCTTTACTTACGGCCTGTGATTTATCTATTATCTTGTTGTTGGATATTTATTCAAATTAAAACACATCTAACGTTTTTGAGTCACTTCTTGAATAGTTAACACAAAGTAAGGTTAATCAATAGGGTTCTTATTGTAAATTTGGAATCAGATTAGCTGTAACGGTTACCTAGTATAAGATTCTTGAAGTTGATTTGCCCTGTTTTCAGTTTCTTCCAACTTCAGTTGCTTATTTTCACTTGATTCAAGGGCTTCAGTGCACTTTTTCTCAGCTTCATTAGCTCGGTTTTTCTCTGATTCTAACAAACTCTGCATAAAAACAATTATAAGGTGAGGGTCATTAAGAAGGTTGAGGGTGAGAGGGGGATTAAAAACAGAATGAGGGAGAAATGAAAATTTGTTAACCCATGTACGGTTGCATTCAAAACATAAAGAAGCAGAAAAAAATAAAACAGCCTTTTTTTTACCAGTCTTTGGTAAATTATGGGATGATATATAACTGGTAGTCATTGGTACTCCAAGTCTTCATCTGGTAAAAATCTAGTTCGCGTACCTTGAATATTTAACAAAATTTTGGAATTTCCACTTTCCATTTCACATACAACCTCTTTTACCAGCTAGCAGTTGTAAAAACAATCTCTCTAGTAACATTACTTAGTCATATACGACAAGTAACTACTTCAGAACCTTATTCCACAAACTTCGTCTAATATCTTTAGTAGCATACTAGCATTACAACCAACACCTTGTAGTCTATATCCTTCACTGGAACACATACAAATAAAGGGGCTAAAAAAAGGGTATAGAATTTATGTGCAACCAATATTACCTTCAACTCTTCCACTTCTGCACTTAATTTGTCAATCTTTTCTGTGTCTTCTACATGAATTGGGGCAGTTTCTTTAACAATAGCTGATGCTTCCTCTATTGCTTTCTGGGCAGATTCACGTTCCTTGGTAAGCAATTCATTTGTTTCATCAAGTTTAGCCTGCATGGTTTGCAGGGAGTTCTGCAATTTCTGAATTTCCTGTCCTTTTGCTTCTTCCAAGTCAGTCTGCACAATTGGCGTTCACATTTTATCAAAATTCAAGCATATGCTTTTTATGTGATGAATTTGTGCTTGGTTCTTGTTAAGGAAACTTCATGCAGATATTTTGTAGCTGTACATGAAACGATGAAAAGCATATTGTGTCATGGTAGCATTACCTTCAAGCGTTTTTCTAACTGTAAACGCCAAGTGAGATCTTCCACTTGCTTTTGAAGCTTATCTTTTGCTTCCTGAAGTGCACCTGTTTGCCTTGCCTCCTGCATATGTTGAAAATGAGCAACTAATAACATACAAATTGAATGCAGGGGACTTTTGATGTAACTGAAGGAGAAAACAAAGAGGAACTAGCAACTAGGGTTTCTAGATCATCACATTGAAGGCAATCTCAGAGGTTCATTCAATCACTAAATCAAGATAAATACAAAAGTTTCTTAAGTCACGAACAATCTCCCTACTTTTCATTTGACAGGTAGTTTATGGAATTTAATTACTTAAGAGCATTCACAGCAGGTTTTCTATCTCTACCACTATAATTTAACTAAAATACACCTTATTCTCTAAACCTTGTTTAAAATTTAAAAAAAAAACACTCTTACATCAGATTCT
Organism: Ambrosia x helenae; assembly: GCA_030844895.1. Taxonomy (NCBI): domain Eukaryota; kingdom Viridiplantae; phylum Streptophyta; class Magnoliopsida; order Asterales; family Asteraceae; genus Ambrosia; species Ambrosia x helenae. The sequence goes on along the minus strand of JAUTDX010001114.1, from coordinate 69,006 downwards.
CTATCCTCTTGTTCTATCTTACTCATAAACACTTATTTTATTGTATTTTCTCGGTTTTCTACACTCAAAAAATTATATTTAGGGATGAAGAGTGAATCTCAATACTTAGAGAACTAGTGTAGGTTCTCTAAACCGTAACTCTATTTAAGAGATGTTGATGGAGAGTACAAATAGAAGATAACCTTTTTTTTCCTATAATTTGGAGAAAGAGACTAAATAGACTAATAGAGAACCTGATTTGAATGCTCTAAACTCTGGGATAACACCCTATTTGTAATTATGTTGAGAGATCAAAAATGTTAGTAAAAGATTACAGTGAACCAAGTAAACATTAACTCCATAGTCCAAAATTCCCCGTAGTCAACAAAAAGATATGCTTACATCATGTCCTGTCTCATTTTAAAATTCAGTGCGTGCATATGGGTGTACGAGAAATTACATTAACTTGAGAGGCTGTAACAACGCTGCATCTTGAACGTTGACAGTTAAGTAAAGAAACATCCCCCACTTAAGAGATCTTTTTGTTAGAATATATTAGAGTTGGCAATCATTAGGGTCAATTAGCTTAGTCCATTAGATTTGGGGTTTTGTATTCTGTGTAGGTAACATACTGGATATTTCAAAAAAAAAATCGCTTTCACATTCACACCTATTAACAAAATCTGTGCAACAAATCAGGTTTTCCTATTGTGTTCAAGCATCTTCATTTAGTTTATATCACCTACAAAACGCAGTGTTATGCTAACCATAGTAACCAAACAAAGCTAGTGTTTAGATTGGAAGTTTGGGAATAGGGAACAGGATGGGAATGACAGAAGGTGTTTGATTTAAGGATATGAATTCAAGATTAGGATTTCATCCTCAAAATTTCGGCTATTCAATACCTGCCAAAGAAGGTGGGTCTAGAAACTGATTTTCAATTCCATTCCACTATTCTATCAAACCATAGGACCACCTAAAAAATTGCAACTAATATCCAAGAAGGTTAAATCTGAAATATGAGCTACAAACCTGCTTTAGAAACCGTAGCTCTTTTCTAGCAATTCTCCCCCTCCATCGAGTTTGTGTAACAATTGCTGACCTCATCAGTTTCTTATAGTATTTGAAGTCTCTATGACGATGCCAATTGGCCTGAAAATATGACTCGTTATAGTTAAAAAGAAAAGGTTTGGATTAATATACAAGAAAAAGCAGGTACTGACTTGCACAAGAAGTGCTGCTTTAGTTGTTTTTCTGTGTCTGAATTCGTTATGAGCAGCCATTGCTCTTAGGCCTGTCTGAAGAACGATGACTGAGAACTTAAGTCTGTTGTACCACATCCTTAATGAATGCCGCCGATAATTTTTCTGTACGTTAATTGATGCAGCCTGCCTTTTCATGTGTTCAAACAATTTAATAGCAAGCTTTCCTATTACAACACCACAAAGAAGGGTGAGTGAGATTATTGACAAGGTAAATGGAAAAAGATATGTACAAAATTTGATGGAAGTTAAAAAAAACGAACAAAAAAAACAGGGCATGCATGCATAAAAAAGATAATGTGATTGTAGATTTTTAAATGGCTGATTGCAATTAAAGGTACAGACTTTCATCAAAATTCTATTTAGGTTACTAAATTTCTCTCCTAAAATTTGTGAATTTACAATTTTTTTTTCTGTTCTGGTAACCGTAAAACTTGACATAGGTAAGTAGTTAATTGGCCGATGAGGCAGAATAACCATACTCAGGCACAAGCTTACCAAAAATAGAAAGAATTGGAAGGTTGATACCTAAAACTAGAAAACAACATAATGATGATTACGAAAATGGAAAAAAAATTAAATTCCTTACCTTATATAAGAACCTCTAAAAGTTTGTACCATTTTGGGAGTGAATAAGTTTAGTATTATCCTAGATAAAAATGTAATGAAAGTCTGCTAACTTTTTATGCAAGTTCCCCTAGTTTTAAAAATAAAAAATATGCCAATAATCATGGGTGCTATATAGCAAAAAAAAATGAAATGGTGAAGTTACTTGGAAAGACAAACCTCTACATATACATTGCATGGAAATAGAAGCTTTCCTCAAAGAAAGAAAACGGTTCCTAGTGATATGAGTTCTTATCTTTCTTTGAATTTTCTTGGCTGCAGTGTTAAGTATGTGAGCTCTCCGTGCATCTAGGTCAGCCATCTGACCAGCCCTAAGGAAAACTTTTGTTTTTCCAATCTGACATACCAATGATACACCTTCATTACTACATGAATTGTGGAATGTTGCTGAGTAGAACTATAAATTGATAATAAAAACAATCTTGCATGCAGGACCCTTTTCGTGTTATTAGGTCTTTTTGTAGTTTTTAAGAGGGGATGTAAATCAATGACTGCCATATTCTTATTGTACCAAAGATCGAGAAACAGCAGAATTCAAGAAATAATAATAACAATTGAGTATGTACCATGATTACTTTGGAGTCAAGATAAGAATAGTCCATGCCTCCATGGTTAAGAAATAAAAATTATATGCAAATATATTATTTAGTATTTTGTTACCTGTGCTCCTTGAAGCTTCATCTTGTCAAGAATCTTTTTACATGCATCCTTTGCATCAAGACTGTTGATATAAGAAACAAACCAAATGTAAGAACATATGCATGCGTATATTCAGCATTGTTCTAACTAGAAATCACAATGAATTCTACTTACTTCCCTCCCAAAACCTCTGGAGCCAGAAGACTGAATCGATTGAGGAAATCAAAAAAACTCTTGCGAGTTGGATACCCAGCCATGCTTATACGGATTGCTTCTAGAACACCCTTCATGATGAGTGAAAAGCACTCTATATGAGATTAAAATTTACTAAAATTAGTGAAAATATTATTAATTTAAATTCTCTCACCCCACAACGTAATTGTTGCATGATGTTGGCATTCTCAAAGATGGAAGGTTCAAGCAGATTATTTGGCTTCACACATCTAATATAATGTGGTTCTGTGGAATTAAGAGTTTCCATTAATTGTTGAAGTTGTAGCTGCATTAATTTAAAACAAATATCAGAACCCAGATGTATTTTCACATGACATTTCTTTTCTATACTTTCTCCTATTCTTTTGGAGGGAGAAAATAACAAATTTCATGATTTATAAGCATTTTCCGTTCAACTAATTTCTCTCTGAAAGCTGAGCCTGCTTTCGGGATGCTTTAAGAGAAAAAATCACCTTGAAGCGAGAACCTATTGACGAGAACTTAGCAGATTTGTTTGAAGATTTGTTTGTCTCCTCTGGGATTGGAGGGAAAAGACCTGCTACAAAAGAGCACTTGGAAGCCAACAACAAATCTTGATGTTCAGGAATGACATAATCTTTGTTTTTGTCGAGAAACAGTTCAGACTGATATTGAACCTGAATATACATATATAGGAAATACTTCAGATTTTGACAAAGCTTGGCAACTTGTATATAGTATAAATAAGAAAATTAAATTACCTCTCCAGCATAATGAGAAATGATGAAATCACTGCGAGCCAATTTGGGTTTGACAAACCGTTGGTGACTTTTGAATGTCTGATAAAGCTTCTGTGAAAATGTTTCATGAGTTGACTTGGGAAACATGCTGGAAACAGAAACATAGTCATAAGCTAACAAAAGGCCGAGCCAGAAAATATTGGTGTCCTAGACCACCCTTGCAAGTATATATGTAAGAAACTGGATCAAGAAAAATATCTGTGAGCTGTAAAATACTGCATACCAGGCTTCATCAAGTAGAGCAATAATTCCACCAGGTTTCTGCAAATGCATAACCATTTAAGCATGATTTCTAGAGTTATAATTTAGATTGACGGTTATACAATATCTCTAACATGTAGCAATGATCACATAGAAATATATCTTATTAAAAACTTCAGATCTTGAACTTATATGAACCTTTTCAATAAGTTCTAGGACATCTTTATTATCAACAAATTCTATGTAGCTCCAGTCAATTTGCTCTTTGGTATATTCCTCTTGCTCCATCTTGAACACATGCTGTATGAAATCAAACAGAACAATAAACATCAATGATAAGTTAAGAAACTAAATTTAAAAAAGTAAAGACATTGACCATTTATGTCAAAAACGCCAGAACAAGCACCTGATTGAAATGTTGTTGCAGCTTCTCGTTAGTAAAGTTAATACAGAATTGTTCAAAACTGCACAAGACAACTCTTGTGATCATCACAATCAAGTCGCTGAAGAAGCTTTATAAATAATTATTATTCCGTCACATAAGATTTACCTATTTTGCTTAAAGCTCTCAAAACCATAAATGTCAAGAACACCAATCAGAGATTTTGAATTTGGATCTTGACCGATTGACATGTTGATTTTATCAACTAACCTGCAGATTTAAATAACCATGCACCTTCAGAACCACTTTAGTCATATAAGTTATTGTAATAAATGTACACAGAACAACATATTATGCAAAAGAGGCTTGAAATACCAGTCAAATAAGCGGGAATATAATGTCTTAGCCAAACCATCCCTGCTAGTGGTTGCTGCATCAGGAGGAAGACTTCTTTTAATAACTTCTTCTGGGGTAACCATCACACGTTTTAACAGTGCATCCTCCAGTGCCGCAAGATCACACCTGCAAATCATATAACAGCAAGTCAGCAATACAGAAAGGATAATACTTGCATACATGCATACACACACATACATATATTCGTGTAAACATAAAGAAAGAAAGAAATATATAAACGCACTTGAGTAGCTCTGCTGTCATCTTCAGATGAAATTTCGATTTGTCATCTTTCAGGAGAGATGAATCAACCTCTTTTCCTTTGATAAATTGAACATTACCAAGATGGAGAATTGCAGCTACAAGTCGGAAAATTGCTTCCTGGAAGATAGAACAGGTTATTGCAGGTAATTAAAAATTTTGAAAACCAAATTGATACTTGGGTGGTCTGTGATCTCTAGAGCTGTTATAATATTCGGGTGGCCTTAGTGAAAACTTTTGTATACTTGGATGGCCTATGAATACATTATTTCAAATATAATATAATATAATATATAGTAAAGATCGTATGACCTGTTCTGTGTCAGTTATTCCGACAACGTCCATGGCTCTTCTGGTGGCAAGATAATCTTGAGCTTCATTTATACCAACAAGTTGGTAGCAATTTGATTGATTGAGATAGTGAAATGTTTTAGGATCTCCCAGTTTATATTTTTCAATATCCTGAAAATATTATAATTCATAATCAGATTGAACTTTATTAACGAAATGTGTATATGTGCAAGTGCAAGTCTACCTCTGGAGGCGCTGCACATAGAAGATAGAAACAGTGGTAATTGCGTTCAGGATCTGAAATCTGGCAAACACGGGATCTTTCAAGGAGATATGTGCGGATGGCTGCCCCAGATATTCTTCCATTTTTATCAAACTGAATCTCAACAAATTTTCCAAAGCGACTGCAGCAGACATGAAGATCGATCAATGACAATATTTTTTCACATTTTATTTAAAGCAGTTAAAAAGGTTCTGCTTGATTAGTAATACAGTTTAGTAATGCACCTTGAATTATTATTTCTAACAGTTTTTGCATTTCCAAATGCTTCCAGAACTGGATTTGACTGCATTTACAACATTTGATCAAGTGAGTTGGATAAGTTACTAGTTAGCATCAGAACACGAATAAAATACCAGCAAGCATACATTTATGTGCAAATGCAAATACTAGAAGGCTCATGCTCCTTAAGCTTATTAGGTGCATTCCTTGTCCTACATTTTATTCTTTAAAAATTCATCAAATTATTGTATTTGTAAAGATTAAACAATTTCAAATTATGGTGCATAATTCTATGAATATGTCATTACTTAAGCTCAAGAAGCTGGAAGCATTCTCTACCAACTTAACAAGATATCTCTCTTATTCCTAACTTCCCTGTAATCGAATTCTTTTCCATAGATGTGCATTGTACCTTAATTTTTTGGGTATTTTTAGAACTTTACAAAGACTGATTTGTCGCAATTTAGAACATAGAAAGGATACAATTGAATGAGTTCTAACAAAGAGAACGCTTATCTCTGTTGGAACAGGGGTAACAAATACTAACCTCCACGAATGAGTTACTTTAGAACATAAATACTTTCAGTAAAACATAAAAAGTATAGGCAAATTTGCCATCTTACTTCTAGAACTTGCTGCTCAACTGTCCGCCCTTCAATGCCTTTACGACCACCCAGATAGGCTAAATAGCGCATAAGCATTTTAGTAGTCTCAGTTTTACCAGCCCCACTTTCACCACTGACCAAGATGGAGTTGCTTTTTCCTTCATTTATCATTGCCCTGAATCATCTCAAGTAAAAATGTTTGTATAATCATAACAATGATAGCTTTTACAAGGCAAAAAGAAAGAAAATTTTTTTACCTGAAAGCAACGTCTGCAATTGCAAAAACATGAGGACTTAGTTCCCCTAATGGTGCTCCTTTATATTGTTCCATCATATGAGTTTCATATAAGTGAGGCAATCTTTGAAATGGGTTAATGGCAATGAGGATATTTCCAGTATAAGTCTGTCACAATATCAGAGTATTATTTAGCATTATCATGGACCATAGCTATAATAATTCATCTTTTTTCTTGCCCAAAATAAACAGAAAGATATAGATTAATGTGTTGGATTAGAGGTCTCCTTACATAGATTTCATTGAGTTGAAATCTTGTGGACAAATTTTGAAGAACTCCAGGTTCGTGCAGATAAGAAAGCTTAGTCATGTCATCAACTCCACCAGCTGGAGCATCCAGATCTTTGGGATATATTTTTGATAAGTTGGCAACAACCTATCAACAATCAAAAGAAGGTTTCCAACTTAAAAACTAGAAAATAGTTCTTTACTCTCAACTTTGATTTTCACTTCCGTAATTCACACCTTTAAACTCTTGTTACAGTTTTTTTAATCTGAAAATATTAAAAAGTTAAAAAACGTGTTCAGCGGGTGCTTAACTGATTCAGTGACAGGAACACTGAAAGTCATTCTTTTGCATGTATGCTTAACGAGGTTCATAGTTCATACTTGAAATTTCTTAGGAGACTACACGTCAACCGTTTATTAAAATGTCCGGGAAGTGCTGTTTTTTAAGTTCTATGTTTTAACTATAATTTCCAGGTTTGAGGTTTCTGACTTAAAGACAGTCCATTGAAAAAAATATAAGGAAACTAATCCTTATTTGACAGAGTATAAACCGTCTTACTTTCTTCCCATTAGTTGTTGCGATTTCAACTTCCTGTCCATTTATCTTTGTAACTTGTCCATCAATCCAACATTCTATTGGGTCTTCTGTCCACACATGAGTACCTAGAATGATATTTACTGTAGCAGCCTGCATGTTAAATCAACCCATCAAATGTTTAGAAAGCATATATATACAAACCTGTAACACTCATAGAAAATATAGATCACTTAGTCATTTGTATACAGATCAAATCATGACGTGCAATATATCATGTATTAATTATCAATTTATAATAATACAAAATGAAATATATGCTAAAAGTTAAATTAACTTCTGTGTGTTTGCTTAATGTTCCCGTATAAGCTAGGAAAATCCTTCTGTTGTTATACTCAAAATAAACAAATAAAAAACTCCAGGTCCAGATATTGGATGTGTATTTTCATCAACACATGTTATCTTTTTACCCAAAACCCTAGAAAAGCTAGAACATATAAGGCAGTGATCCGCGTTGTGTAAAGGCCCAATTAACCGAACACTAAACGTTGGTAGGCAGTTATGATCAACTACAACCACTACACCATTGAAGCAAATTCCTAGTTGCCTACCTGCAAGATAATTAATTATTCTGTTTTTGTGGATACTGAGTGATTTCTTTTCACAAACCATACTTCTTTGCACAACCATAAACGGTTCTTGTGATGGACGATCCTTCCCTGTTCATAAATCATAGCCTTTACACATATAACTGTATGCGTCAAAGGTTCCAGCCACTAAGGTTACCCTAACTATCCAATCGCGAGTTAGTCTAAACGAGGCGAAACATTTGTCAACGTAAGTAATGCCAATGTTGTAGCAAAAGCATCCATACATTCATGTCATCTAATATCATAATCAAAGCTCAATTCAAATCCCTCCATGTCCAAACGCCCTAAATCACAACAAACTCGCCAGATCTCGAACCGTAATTTCACAGTACGTAAGACGACGGAATGAGAAAATCGTGATTAACAATGAGGTATTCCTAGAAGAAATCATCCATAAAATAATGAAAATATAAACGTATAAACCAAAATTGACAGTAAGACAGAGTGCAACAATCATTATATAACAATTAGGTTTTCATTAATAACATCCATGTAATAAGTTAAAAATACAAGGTGAATAAACACACACACACACACACACATATATATATATATAAAACATATAAACTAACGTGGAATTAGAAGTAAACATACCATCTGAAATGAAATATTGAATCAAGGATTGGATAGTTCCGTTACATTCCTCACTGACGTATATTCCGTGTAATGGATATAATAATAATAATAATAATATTGAACGGAAACTGACAGAAAGTAGATACTGCTAGGCAATGATGATGATGATGATGAGTGAAAGAGAGAATGAAAGGTGTTATTGGATGTGAGTGATTTGTGAGACATTGTGATTAAAAAACCCTAGGGAATCGGAGACGTGCTTGCTGATTTCAGGGAAGGACTTGTGGTTGTAGCGTTTTGGCGGGGAAGAGACTCAATTGGGAACAAACACTCTGATCCTATAAAGTTGCGACAACAGTTAAATAAAGTATAGAGATAATCGTATGATTGGCACCTCTAGTTTTTGAATATTGTACTTTTGATCCTAAGATTTTAATAATTACATTGTAGGTCTTGAGGGTTAAATTATTACAACCATAGTCTAAATGTAGTAATTTTGTTACTGTGTTGATCCATGTCTCTAACGACCGTTAAATTATTTCTCTGTTAAATGATTTCAAATTATGGCGTGTGAGTTCTCCAGCTAAGAACGCCGACATAATCAATGGAATTTACTAAACGGATACACGCCGTGAGTTCTCCAACCAAGAACGCCGACATAACACACATCACTCACGAATCCTTGCCCTCTTAAATCTCTCCATCTTTGTGGCGAGTTAACCGCAGGCGCCACTGTGAGTTCTTTGTCCAAGAATGCCAACACATAACGAGCACCATTCAAGGTAATATTACCACATTTCTACTCGACTAAACACGCTAAAGAAAAGCCCTAAGGTTCTGTTTGCGATCTGAGGTTCATGAACTCAAATTTTGCAGTTAAAAGGGGAGGGATGGTTTGTGGAGATGGTGGCCGTTTAGGGAAGAAGAAAGGAATGGGGTGGGGTTAGTTCTATATAATCAACTAATCAAGTGTCAATCTTGTTCTAAACTATTGTTTAGATAGGTTCGGTTATATTGGTCGGTTATAGTATGCCAAACCATAACTTGCCATCACTTATCCCAAATCTCAAAACAATCTATAATACCAGTTGTACATTTGGGTAGGGTTTTTTTTAATTTCTCATCTTTCTTTGCTCACACCCTACACTAATCACCTACAAAGAATAATAGTTGAAGACTAAGTGGATATTTAGATAGTATTTGTGGTATATTGGTGATAATGAATAGTATTAGTAAATTGTGTTGTAAGTTGTATCAATTTATATATCTATAACTATTAATAAAAGAATTGACTTATGATGATGTGGCATTCAATTAAGGCCTCAACCCTCATTTGAAAGTGTCACGTGGCACGTTGAGGTGAGAGTGTTTAATTTATTTTTTATTTTGTTTTTATTATTAAAATCTAATAATAAAATTAATTAAAACACTATAAAGATATCCCTATCTTAGAATTTAAAATAAAAGATTTACTTTACCAATTAAAAACAAAATTGATTTTTTTCCTCTTATTTTCATCCCATAATTTTTAAACGTTAATCTCTTTTATATACAAGATTGTTTAAAGAAAAAAATTACACCAAATTTTTTAAAGAAAAAAATTACACCAAATTAACGAGTGTTTTATTATCTTTCCAACGAGTACCATAGTGTTGTATAAAAAACGGAGGAAAAACGACTATTGGTGATACCCGACCCGATTACCCGAAACCACATACCCAAATACCCAAACTATATACCAAATCATATACCCGTGAATTTTTTAACGCATCAAATAACCCTTACACTTATGCGTTTGAAAACGACTATTGGTGATACCCGACCCGATTACCCGAAACCACATAGAGATTTGTTCAAAATAATAATAATAATAATAATAATAATAATAATAATAATAATAATAATAATAATAATAATAATAATAATAATAATCTATATCTATAATAACTTATAATAAAAGAATTGAATATTGATGAGGTGGCATTCAATGGAGGCCTCAACCCTCCTTTGAATGTGCCACGTGGCACGTTAAGGTGAGAGTTTTTAATTTATTTTTTATTTTGTTTTTATCCATTCTCCTACACTTATCTAACCCTAATCTCTTTAAAAATTTAAAAACAAATTTAGATTTTTCTCTCTAATGTTTCCTCCCATCATTTTTAAACGTTAATATCTTTTATATACGAGATTTTTTAAAGAAAAAAATTACACCAAATTAACGAGCGTTTTATTATCTTTCCAACGAGTACCATAGTGCTATATAAAAAACGGAGAAAAAAACGACTATTTTTATGGGGTTTCGTTCATACAGGAAAAAGAACACAAAGTGTTCAGGTTATTCATTAATCATTTTTTTTCTTTTAAACCAGGTTCTTATATACAATGTTGAAATTTAGCCCAATCGCCATGCTATCATTGGAATTTTACTCTTCTAAAGATGGATAGGTATACTTCATCAAGAGAAGCTACGAGAAAGAATCGCGCAACACTGCAACACATGGTGTCACCTTATAGCAAGGTTATTTTTTTTATTTATTTAATTACAAGAGTAATAATTATTACTATTAGTATTAGTAGTATTAGAATGGTTATATTTTTCAACCCCGGGACACTCCCGGGATAAAAACTAGTTTAATATATAGTTATATTAGATGTGCAATATTTGTATAAATTATGGCATTTTAACAAAAAAAAAAGTAGTAAAGGAGACACGGAACACTTTTGGCAAATCTTTTTAATGAATGATAAAAAATCATATTGAATGAAAGGTGATGGATGTAGGGGACTTCATATTGTGTTAAGAGTAAATATAATAGAAGTAGAAAGCAAGAAGATCATGTTGTGATAGATGGAAATATGAACATTAATACTATGACAAGGAGATGTAGATCAATTGTGGATTCAGATGTTTTAAGTCAAAATTTAAGAAGAATTTAAAGGTGTTGGGCCTTTAATTTTAATAGTCTGTATATGGATTGGCTCAAGAAACCAAGAATTATTTATAGTTGTTACACACCATGCATGTCGTCATGATAGAGGATATAACGTACTATCGTTGATATTGTGCGACTAGCTAGCGGTTGTTACACTTCATGCTATAAGTTTAATTAGATTATATATTTGATTACAACACATAAAAGAATAATATTAGCCTTGTATCATTCATAGTAACATGCAATAAGTAATGGGTAGGAGAGTATACACTTATGTTAATTACTACTGAAGGTTTGTATGTTATTTGTCTGTCGGAACAATATACATGCGTGTGTATAGAGACCGAAACAAAACCTTAACATAAAGCTTTCATGGGTTAACCCTTAGTCCCTTATAACTAGAAGATTTTTGTCTGTTATTTCATACTAAATGGACCTTCTAACATTACTAATATCACACCTTATCTATCAAATGTGTGGTGGTATAGTGAGTGAACTAGTGATGGCTATGCAAGGACATGTAGTTATTGATGTGATACCACTTGATGAGTTGATGGGTCTTATCACTTTCAAGATGTCTATCATTTTACTTTGTTTTCGTTTATGTTTTATTAGCAATGAAGTAACATTCTAGAGAAACACATACTTTTGTATGATAAACTTTGTTTTTATTTATTAAGGAGTTTCAAGGTTTGTAGTTTAACTAGTAAATTTTCCCCGCGCGTTGCAGCGGGAATGCGGTCGGCATAGATATATGCATTTTAAGGTACCTTAAATCTGTTATATGGTTAACTAACAACTCTTATTGTTTGCAGCTGGAATGACCAAATGAGTGATAGACAATACCATTTATTTAGATTAAAAGAGAAGCTGAATAAGATCCATATACCACGAATACATATTCAACATCATAAGGGGGTACCCACCTTCTACTGATGAGCTACTAAAGTATTTCCAAATCTTGAAGCTTCTCAAGCTATCATTTGAAGATAAACCAAAGGATCCTCAAAACTCTTATTTACTTGGAAAGTATACATGGCACTCTAGAACTTTAGCTGTCCATTCACTTGTCAAATGACAAATTAAACGTGTGGAGTAAACCCACTCTTTGGGCAACATGACAGAGGTGATTTTTGTAAGTTACTCTCAAGTTTGGAAAATTTTGAACCTACAACCAATTTAGAGTAGTAGCAATAAAAAAAACCCAATTCTAAAACTAAATTCACAAGTTCTATTTTGCTAAATTGCAACAAAAATCATCCATTTACAATAATCAATCTACTGCAAAAGCACATAGAATTTAATAATAATGAAGCAAAAAAGAGTATCCTCACATTGAGGCATTATAACGAACAGTAACATCACTCAAGAAACCGTAACTGATCAATTAACCTAACAAAAACATAAATGAGAAAACCTTGCTCAAATTGCTGATATTTACAATCCAAAAATCCAGAAAGAGCAACGAATGAAATCAAAACATTAACTAAAATGGAGGTGTAAATATTAGTCTATGGAGCAGAACTTGTGGACAAAGGGCTAAGTTACAGCTAAGAATTTAAACGTAAATATAAATATCTGACAGTAACAAACATGTAAAACATAGTTCATCACATAAAGTGATGTTGGAAAACACCGAACCCCACCATTAAAACTTACAGATCTAACTGGAAAGCACCATAAGACATAGGAGAAAGATGAAAATAGCGGTGGCTCCCTTTGGTTTAGCCATCGCTGATTGGAACCACCAGGTGGTTCACAAATCGAGATAGGTTGTTTTTAGAACTCCATCAAACCGTCGACATTGTACTGATGTCGTCGTCGGGGTGTCTGTGCTGCCGTAGATCGACCGTCGGAACCACCGACTGGCTCCTTCTCTCTCCCTTCAAATGTGTCTATTCCACTATAGCGTGTGTTTGTACTGGTGTGTGTTTGTACCGGTGTGTATGTATGAATGGAAAAGAGAAGACCCAACTTATTGTGTGTGAGAGGAACACAGGGAAAGGAATGAAATCAAGTAAAAGACAAGAGTGGCAGAACAGTAAATAACACATTAGAAATGTCCAATTTGTATACTGTTCATAAGGTCTTCAAGTTTTGTTTATATATAGAATGTTGGAAAAGAAGGTTGATACTTATTTTGTTAAATTACAAAACAAGGTTTACATGCTAAACACATGGAAAGTTAGTCAGTCAACATGATGAACAATACAAATCATATATACAGTGTCAACTTACGAATCCACCTGGGAACTAGAAGGTAACCATAAGGCTGTAAATGAACCGAACGTTCAGCGAATAGTTCGTGAACCGTTTCGCTGAAAGTTCATTTATATATGTTCGTTTGTTTAATAAATGAACAAACACGAACAAGAAATTTCATTCGATAAGTTACACAAACGAACATGTCCATTCGTGTATGTTTGTGAACGTTCAATAATGTGTTCATTTATGTTCGCTCGTTTATGTTCATTTGTGTTTGTTCATTTAAAGGTTTTTTATGTTATATTTTTATTTTAATTAATGGTTTTAGTTTTTAAATTTTGAAACCATAGTTATACTATACGCCTTCACCATCCCTCATTTGACCATTTCAAGTTTAGTTTGTGTTAAAGCTTGACAAACTTGTTAATTTTTATGTTAATTATGTCTATGAAAATAATTATGTCAACTATGTTCGGATAGTTATGTTAAGTAATATTTATTATAAAGAAATGCAGATTTTAATTTAAAATGAATGTATAACATTCGTTTGTGTTCATGGTTCGTTTGCGTTAGGTAATTGTTCGTGAACATGCTCATTCCCTTAATGAACGAACACGAACAAGAAATATCATTTGGTAAACGTTTATGAACATGTTTATTCCTTAATGAACGAACACGAACAAGGCGTTGTTCGGGCTTGTTCGGCTCATTCAGTTCTATTTTTTTAAACATTAACAAAACTAAGCTAATGTGAGTTTGTGATGATATTTAGAGTTTGATTTGTACATAGAAAAAAAATAGAGTAAATTCCTTTTTGAGTCCCTGTGTTTTGTCGATTTTAACTACTTGAGTCCAACATTTTGATTTTTAACATTCTGAGTGCCAAAGTTTTAATTTTGTAACCCTTTGAGTCCAATTTTGTAACGACGTTAATCAAGTCAGTTAAGTATAGGGGTATTTCAGTCATTTAACACCTAGGTACAACTTTCTAATGCATAATGTATAAGGAACAAGTCTTTAATGCATGAAGTTTTTAATAATATATAAATAAGTATATATATATACACACACATAAAGCTTTCTCACACACTCTCTCTCTCTCTCCCTCTCACACACAAACACACTTGTACAGACTCTCCCTCTCACACCTCCACCATTGCCTCACCACCACAATCCACCCCCACCGCACCTCCACCTCCACCTCCACCTCCGAACCACCCTCACCACCACTACAAACCTCACCCTCACCTGCAAAACCCATCATTGTCTTCCCTATTTAACCATCCACCACCTCACCACCGCATCCCCACTTCAACCATCTTCAACCTGAACCCTAGGCCCTATCAGACCCGACCCTCATCAAACCACCATCATCGTTCCACCTCTAAACCCTAACCCCTAAATTAATTTCAAATCTGACCTGAACTCTCTCTCTCTAAACCTCTCTCTCTCTCCCCGCTCGTCTCTCCCTCCCTCACCCCTCTTTAGCAGCGACCGACCACCACCGTCATTGGTGGCGGCGGGCGTGATGATTTTCAGACCCAAATAGGGCTGGTTGTTTGGGCGACGACCAGGTTAGGTGGTTACTGGTTCGGGTTATGGTCAGGTCTGGGTTCGGGTGGTGGTCAGGTCTGGGTTCGGGTGGTAGTTAGGTCTGGTCGTTGGTGGCTCGTCTGGGTTAGGTGGTTACTGGTTTGGGTTATGGTCAGGTCTGGGTTCAGGTTCGGGTGATGTCGAGTGGTGGTTGTGTTGATGGTGGTTCAACCATCGGTGGAGATTGATGGTGGTGGTGGTGGTTGCTAAAGATGTATGGTGGTGGTGGATTTGGTACTTAGAGAGAGAGAGAGAGAAGTGAGAGAGAGAGAGAGAGAGTTGAGATCTGTGTGTGTGTGCAGATGTAGTGTGTGTATATATTTAATAATTATTTATTTTTAGTGGTAGGGTATTTTGGTCATTTCATAAATATTAATAGAAAAAATCTAACATAGTTAAAAAATTGGACTCAAACCATAACAAACTTAAAACACTAGCACTCAGAATGTTAAAAATGAAAATGTTGGACTCAAGTAGTTAAAATCAAGAAAACTCAAGGACTCAAAAAGGAATTTACTCAAAAAATATATATATATCATAGCATGACTTTAATGAGATTTTAAAGTTTCAGGTTGGTATTTTGGTCTCATCAAAGCGAGACCTAACCTAACATAAATAAATATCCAAATATACATATTTATATATATATCATTTACCAACTTGGTGTTCACTCACAGAAGCTACTGTACATGTACAGTAGCATAAAAAACCTTATTTTTACAAGGTAATTACGAAGTTGCCATTTCCAAACATGTCCACACCAATACTACCAGATCGTCTTCGGCTGAAAGTTGCTATGTTCGGCCAACGTCGGAACCCATCCGATGGCAACTTCAGTAATATCCGTTGGTAGCGCGGTTATTCGCCGCATTTACTTATGTTTCCACTTTCAAAGCTATTTACACCTTCTCTTTCTAACTTCTCTGCACATGCTATCAACAGCAGAAACAGAGATGTTGTCGCCGGAACCTAATCACGGTTGCCAGAGCTCGCCTTTCCGTAGCGGAAGATCTAGGGAACGACATCGTAAGAACGCTCTGGTAACACAAACACATCACCGGCTTCAACATCAACTTCCATTTGCTTAGCAAACCTCCCTTTGATCCTCACCGATTTTGGTGTGAGGGGCCGTAGTTGTAGCTCCACGTGTCCGGTTCCACAATCTCACGGATGCAGGTTTTAGGGTCTAAAATGTGCAATTGGTTGAGGTTGGTGGTGGTTCTCACGTCATTGGTGCGCCCTCTGTTTATAGATTACCGCTCAGAAAAAGAGTAGAGGTGGGAGTGGTGGTGGAGGTGGTGGACACATCGCAGATTGTGGTGCTAAAGGAAGCAAAGGAGGGGAAGGCAGCGGCGGCAGTGGACACGAGGGTGAAGCGGCGGTTGTGGTGGTGGCCAAGTCGAAATTGGAGCCGTAGGTAATGGTGGCGGCGATGGAGGAACTGGAGGTGGTCTCTATCACTCTTCTGTCTTTGTAAGAAGAGGATTGTACAGCATATGTGGTTTGGAATTTTTTGCAAATGGTTTTGCAAAACCACTGTCCAGCACATGGTTTTCTAGGATGGTAGAATAATTTAATAATGCATGTACTGGAAGCATGGAAACTAACGAAATATACACATACATAGTTCTAACAATTTATTTGTTTAATGCCATAATATGTAAAACTCTAAATAAATAGGAATTTTTGTGTATATAGTATTCTTATAAAAAAACTCGACACAAAATAATGCTAAAGGGTCGAATTTTTAATACGGTGAACAGCTTGCCACCACGTAAGGGCCATTTTGCCGTTGTTAATGTCACTATCGTAACACGTGTGCCACAGTTGCAAACGCTACGTTGTCGCTGCAGCGCGCGACATCGTAAAAAACTAGTGGAAAAAATGTCGAAAATAGTAAAGCACTTATTCTTCATATCACTAGGTACATAGTTGGATGAGGCAACTATTATAGACGTTGGTTATCTCTGCCTAATCTTTCAAACATTATTTATTGTGCTTGGTTTATCTGTAAGGTTTGTGCATTTAGGATTTCTAACAATCTAAAACTATGCGTCTCTACATATGAGTATCTAATGGATTAATGGTATGGTGTTTGTCTCCCATAAAAGTGATGTGGCCGATTCAGTTGCTTGCAAATGTTTGGTTAGATAGTATTTATATGTAAAAAAGTATTATTAAAAACAATCTATAACTCGATAAATTAAATCATTAAACGTTAAACCTTTAATTAAATTTACTTAATTGTTCTTTTATATGATATGCAATACACATGCAAGAGTATGATATTTCAATAGATCTTAGCTTTCTAACTTTACAAAATAAAAAAGTTTCATAGTAAGATTTCAATCTTAAACATCTTTATTAAAATTTTCAAATGATGATTATTTTTTAAAGAGAGAAAAAGGTAAAATAAAATTGAAGAAAATACTATCACATCATTTTTAAGGGACATACATGATACATATTCCCAGCCAACATTTTTAAGGGATAAGATTGAGTTGGGTATTTGCAATTCCTAAATCATACCGATTAATTCAAGGAGTAATGAAAATAAATAATCCTAATTATTTACTATTGGCCAATAACAGTCTCAACTACGAAAATAATCACTAGCGGTCCCAACTTTCGACATATTGGCCACCAATGGTCCAAAACTAACTGAGGTTAACTCCGTTAGTGTGATGATGACGTGGCATGCATAGGTGGCAAAATGATCCTACATGGCATCCTAGGTGGCAAAATGATCCTACGTGGCATCCTAGGTGGCAAAAATGATCCTACGTGGCATGCCACATCAGCATCACACTAACGGAGTTAGTGATCAGACTAACTAGGACCATTGGTGGCCAATATGTCGAAAGTTGGGACCGCTAGTGGTTATTTTCGTAGTTGGGACTGTTATTGGCCAATAGTCAATAATTGGGATTATTTATTTTCATTACTCCTTAATTTAAAGGGGTGTTTGTTAGCCTCTTAATAAACCTCTTAATCATTCAGCATTAAGAGTGTTTGTTTCAACTATAAAAAAAAAACATCTGAATAGGTCCATTAAGCTCTTAACCATTCAGCTAATAATGGGTATTAAACCATTAAGACCCTCTTAATGATTCAGCACTTAATCAGACAAATCCTACCAAACAGCTCGTAAGTCATGTCTCATATTGATTCCCATTCCTATTGAGTATACATTCAGTGGCGAAGCTTGGTTCTCGAATCGGAGGGGGCCGGATCAAATTTTTTAGGTCCGTAGTAGCAAATCGGCGGGGGCCGAACTCAATCCGCACTCAATTTACATACGAAAATCGCAAATTTCCACTACTGCGCCAAAAAACAGGGGGGGCCAGGGTCACCCCTGACCCCTATATATCCTTCGCCTCTGGATTTACATTATTCATTATCTGTTAGGTCCATAGGTATCGGATATACCCTTATGGTCGTATGCAGTTAAAGTTGTCCATTGAAATGTCCATTACCTAAAACCATCCTAAATTCATTTTAAAAACAAACTTGAAATATTATATACTCAGCCGCTTTTCAATTAGCAATTCTATAATTTTGATACTTCTAAGTTTTTTTAACACCTTTGATATGCTACTTATCATGCTCTTAAAAGATTATAAATTATAGGAAAATTGGATTCTAATAATTTCACATTTGTGTTGTTGGCCAATAATAATCTCACCTAAGTTTATTCTTCTCACTAGTCCCACCTTTTAATTTATTTTTCTCATTGCACCCGCCGTTAAGTCACACTAACGCTGTTAGCTGAAACTCACAATTTTAGGCGATTGTTCACCGGATTTGAAAGAGGGAATCAAGACGATGATATTGGTATGTTCAATTGCCGAATGAGCATGGTTTGATGGTTTAATTGTCAGTTCCGGTCATCCCCTCCGACAAGAACATCAACCTGAAACCCATCAAACCATGCTCGTTTCTGCAAATGAACATACCAATATCATCATCTCGATTTCCTCTTTCAGAACTGGTGAACAATCGCCTAGAATTGTGAGTTTCAGTTAATGACGTTAGTGTGACTTAA
The DNA here is from genome assembly GCA_030844895.1 of Ambrosia x helenae. NCBI lineage: Eukaryota > Viridiplantae > Streptophyta > Magnoliopsida > Asterales > Asteraceae > Ambrosia > Ambrosia x helenae. The sequence goes on along the minus strand of JAUTDX010001114.1, from coordinate 49,809 downwards.
CGGCGGGTGCAATGAGAAAATAAATTAAAAGGTGAGACTGGTGAGAAGAATAAACTTAGGTGAGGTTATTATTAGCCAACAACACAAAGGTGAGATTATTACAATCCAATTTCCTAAATTATATTTAACTATTCAATTTTAATGTGGTTAAATTTTTCTAGTAATTCAGCAAGTATCACGTTATATCACAATACATAATACATGTGAAAATAGTATAACTAATTTCATAAGCATACCGAATGTTTGATGTTTCAGGTTTTAAATGTTTAATCATGGAGTTTGAGAATTTATTTGAATAAAATTTAAAGCTAGAGAAAATAAATACAAAAGAAATATCCAGAAAACGCATCAGAAAAAGGTTACCATAATATCTTTATGATACAACACATGTTTTTAGTGAGTTTATTGAACTCATAATTACCAAGCTAGCAATATCTACCCAAAAAACACAAAGTCAAAAGAGTAGTTGATAAAATCCAAAATCTACCCAATTTAGTCTTCGTTTTTTTTCTTTTAATTGTGACTTTAATTAGAAGACCTCCTAGAAAGCAACTAGTAAGTCCAGGAAAACTACATGGAGAAACAAGAAAAACATTAACATAATACCAAACATTTGTCCACCTTGTCCAATCTATCCTCTAAGCCTTGTACCTGATGTTGACCCAAAGAAAGCCTAAAGACTTCACGTCCCCAATAATCTTCTCAACTGTGACCATAACCTCTTCAAAGACAAACTTGTTACGCGTACGACACAGATGATAGCCTGAATTACTTTCTTGGTGTGGGAGGAGCCCGAGATAAACTCATGCTGAACAAGAAGATCCTTAGCTAGAAAGGCGAATAACAAAGGGATTTTTAGCTAGTTGCTCAGGTTCTGCCAAACGGAAGTAGCTACATATGAATCAATTCCATTATACAATAACAAGAACAATAGTTGCAAATAGTTTTAGTGTAACTTATTTTATTTTTTATTTTGTATGTGCAAATTCAAACTTGTCACGTGAGCCATTTTGTCATTTCGTCGTCTTTGTTCTTATATGGAAAATCAATTGGCTTTTTATTGTTGGGTTAGAGTTGTTAGTTGGGACGAGCTCATCCCGGTACCGAAAATACCGATCCTGAAAATTGTCAAAATTGGGTACCGGTATCGTAAATGCTCCGTACGGTAAAGTACCGATTATGAAAACGAAAAAAGGTGAGTGCTGAATCGGTACCAAATTTAGAACAATTTAGTACTATTCGGTACCAGTTCGGTATTTTTAGACAATGTCGAACATTTTAATCCTTTCTCGCGTCCGGATTTAAGATGCAACATGTAAATTAACTCGTTAGAAGGTACAGAAGACTGAAGTTGCGCAATGTAAAAGTCAAATAGCTTATTAATAACCATATGTATATAGTGTTAGAAGATAAATAAATAAACTTGATTTTATCCTATGTTATGTAAATATTATACATATGTTAGTAGTATATCCTAAGTTAGAATTTGGTTAGAACCGGTTTGTGACACACCGATTAGATAGAAAATCATATCCTAAGTATTATGTAAATCGAAGGGACGCGTCTGTATTGTTACACCGGTTCACAAACTATATATAGGGCCGGATGTAATCATTTGTATGTGTGAAAGTATTAGTTTATTTCTTACATAACTAACTTTCAAATTACCCTCTCTCTTTTCCCTCCATCTTTATAACCGTCGCATACCAATCAAATAAACAAACCTGTGCAGAATTCATTTCTAACATGGTATCAGAGCCAGACACCCGAAGAAAGATTTATGGCATATTCGATATGGAAGAGAAATCCGAAGATGTTTTCATTGACAAAGGGAAGAAGCCCATGTCCGAAGAAGATAATGATCAAGTGGATCAACGAGTTCTGGCCGAGAGGGTCGAACAACTTAGAAAGGATTGTGTTAATCCTTTAGACATCAATTTCTCTCGTTTCCATATCGGATCAGCGCCGCAGAACAAAGCAGACAAGAGCCGAAGATCGCAGAAGGCGCAAAAGGCGCAAAAGGAGTATAACAAACAAGTATTTGATGTCCCCGAATATCCACACGCTATGTGTTGTGGAAAATGTAAGGAGCCCTTCCACTATAGAAGAAATTGTCCCAAAAAGATTGGGAAAACAGAATTCATGGTGAAAGGGACGGATGGAAAAGGATGGGACGATGTGTGGTATGCAAGTTTAACAAGAAAGGAACATGGATGTGGTTACAAAGACCAATTCGCCATTTTCAGTAAATCATTTGGAGTAGAAGGCCAACCAAGTGGTTATAGGAGGGAGTACTTTAGAGGAAAAGGATCGGTGATCATAACAAGTGGAGGACATGTACACAAAATCAAGTCGGTATATTTCGTTCCTACACTTCGAAAAAATGTATTAAGTATAGAAAAATTGAATGATGATGGATTAGAAGTTGAATTCGATGGAGATGTTTGTTACATCCATCGGCCGATCATACAAGAGAAGAGGAAGATAATAACATGCCGAATTTGTGATGGTGAAGATCACTTCACATTCAAATGCCCCGAAAGAAAGAATATTGTGAACAAGAATGGTAAAGGCGCACTAGATGTATTCACAAACAAACGGGTCAGATTTGAAGGCATGAAAGAAGCACTCAAAGAAGAAGATAAAGAAAGGGCATACGTTTTCAAGAAGTTCGAAGAGTTCTCTATCGACAAGGACAATTATGAAGGCAATATGGAGAAAGTCCTATCATGTACCCAACCAACGAGTCAAGTTTGCAAGATTGCTTAGGTGCTGTTTGTTTTTTTTTGCAGGAAAAGGTCTGCAGTCTGCGGACCACATCTGCAGACATCTGCAGGAGAAGAGGTGGACCAAAGGTCTGCAGTCTGCAAGAAGAAGACTGTTTGTTTGTTAACGTCTACAGGCTGCTGAAATAAACTTAAATTTAAATAAACTGAGTTTTTACAGCAATCTGGTGGTAGACGGTGGTGGTGGTGGGTGGACCGTGGTGGTGTGGACCATGGTGGTGGGTGGTGGTGGTGGTGGGTGGTGGTGGACGGTGGTGGGTGGTGGTAGTGGTGGTGGGTGGACGGTGGTAGGTGGTAGGTGGTGGTGGTGGTGGACCGTGGTGGTGGGTGGTGGTGGACGGTGGTGGGTGGTGGTGGTGGTGGTGGGTGGTGGTGGGTGGTGGTGGGTGGACGGTGGTAGGTGGTGGTGGACCGTGGTGGTGTGGTGGGTGGTGGTGGTGGTGGTGGGTGGTGGTAGTGGTGGGTGGTGGTGGTGATGGACCGTGGTGGGTGGTGGTGGTGGACGGTGGTGGTTGATGGTGGTGGTGGGTGGTGGTAGTGGTGGTGGACGATGGTGGGTGGTGGTAGTGGTGGTGGGTGGACGGTGGTAGGTGGTGGTGGTGGTGGGTGGTGGTGGTGGTGGTGGGTGGTGGTGGTGGACGGTGGTGGGTGGTGGTGGTGGTGGACGGTGGTGGTGGTGGTGGTGGGTGGTGGTAGTGGTGGTGGACGGTGGTAGGTGGTGGGTGGTGGTGGTGGTGGACCGTGGTGGTGGTGGTGGGTGGTGGTGGTAGTGGTGGTGGACGGTGGTGGGTGGTGGTGGGTGGTGGTGGTGGGTGGTGGTAGTGGTGGTGGACGGTGGTGGGTGGTGGTGGACCGTGGTGGTGATGGACGGTGGTGGTGGTGAACGGTGATGGTGGACGATGCTAGGTGGTGGTGGTGGGTGGGTGGTGGTGGTGGGTGAGGAGAAGAGAAGAGGAGAAGACCTTTGAAGACCTTAGAAGACTTTGGTCCAAGTCTGCACCAAGAAGAGGTCAGGAAGAGCTTTTGGAGTGAAATGTCTTCCAAAAAACAAACAGTCTGCCCGCCCCAAACGTCTGTCCGCGTCTGCGCGGCGCAGACAAAAGAGGTCAGAAGTGCTTCTGGGAGGAAAACAAACACCACCTTAGTTTTCATGGATTTACTTCATGTTACAACAACGGTTGAAAGGTACAAGCGCAAGTTCGAGTTAGAGTTCGAAAAAATAGTTAAATGGTTCATGCATGATTTCTTGAAAATAAGAGCCGAAGCCCCTATGCCACCCCGGGATACAACCGGATATCCAATTTGTCTATTGGATTTATACACTAGAGTGCAAGTGTTTGGTGGATATGATAAGGTTACAAAGGATGATAATTGGGCAATTGTGGCGATGTCTATGGGTTATGGAAGAGGACTACCAAGTTTAGCAAGTAAAGAAGAAATAGCGATGACTCTAAGGCTCGTGTATATCCGATACTTGGAGATGATGGAATGGTACCATCTCAAATACAAAGGCCGCGAGTTAGTCGTTGAAGTTATCAATGAAGAAGGTAGTACAAGTGGTGGACACAAGAGAAACGAATGGAAAGATGAAGACATGCCACCCAAGAAACGAAGCCGATCATCCTCAAGCGAAGACTAGAAGAACCGAAAGAAATAAAATCAAGTTTAAGGGGGAGATTGTTAGAAGATAAATAAATAAACTTGATTTTATCCTATGTTATGTAAATATTATACATATGTTAGTAGTATATCCTAAGTTAGAATTTGGTTAGAACCGGTTTGTGACACACCGGTTAGATAGAAAATCATATCCTAAGTATTATGTAAATCGAAGGGACGCGTCTGTATTGTTGCACCGGTTCACAAACTATATATAGGGCCGGATGTAATCATTTGTATGTGTGAAAGTATTAGTTTATTTCTTACATAACTAACTTTCAAATTACCCTCTCTCTTTTCCCTCCATCTTTATAACCGTCGCATACCAATCAAATAAACAAACCTGTGCAGAATTCATTTCTAACATATACCGCCGGATCTTGTACAAGAGACAAGATCTGTGCCAAGCGTATGAAGGGCTTCTCAGCCACCAGAATCCACCACCTACTCCAATTCTCAACTACCAGACACCATCACAACCCCATACTCCTTTTGCATCCCTCCCAAAACCCTATCCACTCCATCACCGTCGCAAACACTGATTTGATCTCCAACTCCCTCCAAATCGCGAGAAGACGATATGTGAATACGTGATAAATTAGTGATTGAGCTATTTTAGGGTTGCAGGTTTGTTGATTCGTCATCTAAACAAGAGCATTTTTTTACAAGGTGATATGCATTGTATTCAGAAACAAGTATAATGTTGCATGCTTGTGTATAACGTTAAGTGATTTTCGTGTAACGTCACTTGATTTTGTTTAACGTTACGTGATTTTATAACATTACGTAGATTGTGTAATGTTGTGTAAGTACGTACTGGTACGTAACTAAGCCAGGACTTATAAAATGTTTGGTTCATTTTAAGTCAAGACTAAGCTACTTAAGTAGGACTTCTAGCCGAGCTTGAGCATTAAACTAATCGTTCGATGAAGCTAGTAAACCTTACCTAGATTTTGGTATTATGCTTTTCCCCTTTACACATACATGTTTGCATGCATAAATAGATACATATGTATAATGTGCATATAGGGGAGACTTCATCCAATTAGGAACCATGTTATACATATTAATAAATCGCACATCTAGACCCTTTGATCAATAAGTAATTTTTTTAACAGCCGACAAATCAATCCCGATCACTCACAAAGTACCCACTGAACAAAGGAGTACTACGAGAGTAACCCGGGTCCACCAATAATTTCACACCAGTTCCTGGGAAAAACCCGTCGCCCGAAGTCCCACTGCGGTAAAACTCGGCCCACCAGCAATATTTTGGTGCTGGTAGGACTCGAACTCCCCACCTTCTATAAGGAAAGCAAGGAGGGTGTCACTCCACCATAAGGGGATTGGCTGATCAATAAGTAATTGTTCAACATGGAGTATATTAACGCCACCTCATTTAATATGCTCAATTTCAACCCTTTATTTCTTGGATCTAATCACACATGTTCATTTCTTCTAAAGATTCTTTTTTTTTTCTCCTATATATTTTTCCTTTTGTGTTTGTATATTGTTCTCCTATATATTTTCCCTTTTGTGTTTGTATAACACACATGCACATATAATTTATTCACTGAGTCAAGCTCAGAATTAGTAAAGATTATGTTGAATGTGTATGTAAAGTTACTAATGATATCAAATCTAATTACCTTATCAAGTTTGATATGAAAACTGAAGCCTTGATTAAGCCCGAATCCCGTTTTGTAAATTAAATCCTGAAATTTAGTCGAGCTATGTTCTCAACTTTGAGTTTTTAAGTCAAACCAAACTTGATTAATGTAGTTTTTTACCCAACTCGATTCAAGTACAACTATAGTGGCCATCATTGGCACACACAACTTGAAAGTAGGGGCTGCACATGCCCGTAGGGCCAAGAAAAGTACCAAAGAGAACAGAATAGTGGCCAATAGGGTCTAGCATTTTGGTACCATACTGATAGATTTGTTACGATATTCGGTATTCACTTTTCTAAAAGTTGATATCGGTATTTTCGATATCGTTACCGGGTCAATACAAATACCATGTAGAGAAAGATACAAAAAAAAAGAACATTTGGTAATGAATACTGGTCCGTACCGAAAGATTCAATTCGTACCCCCTTTATTAAAAATTCGTTATAAGTATTTGTCTGATACCGATCTCATCCCCAATGACCAACAACCTACTAATTATTGTGCTTTTTATTACTTATGGAAGTAAAACTATTGGGTCTAGGGACACCGGACACCACTAAATAAAGGGCAGCAATTATTGAACAACCTGAAACCTGACCCAAACCTGGCATGAAAATAACAGATTTGGTCGACTAACACAACTCGTTTGAAAAAAGAGTTGAGTTCGGGTTTGAGTTAACCTATATAAAAACCGGGTTGACCCATTAACAAAAATAATGTTAATTTTGGCACACACTTACAACCCAACAATCCACTTATAACTCGTCAATATGTGTGACTCAAAGTACGAGTTAAAAGGGCCATGTTCGGGTTGAACAAAGTTTATATCTGTGTGGGTTAAGATTGAAACCTTTGAGATAAATAATAATAATAAAGGGTCAAGTTCGGGTTGCACATTTTAACCCACCAACCTGTAACCCATCAACTTGTCAACCTAACCCACCAATCTGTAACCCCCTATCAACCTGACACAACTGGCATCCTTACTACATAATGAAAGAAACTTAAATGTGTTTTTGGGCACTAAACTTTCTAAACCTTATGCATGTTAGTATGGTTTGATTTGTTTTTAGTTACACTGGTTATCAGTCTCTTATTGATATTTTGTTTTATATCTTAACTATTTATTTATTACTATTTATTTATTAGAACTTTTTGTTTGCTGTTTTGTTTTTATACTTTATTCATATTTAATTTATCATTTAATGTTTACTTTATTTTGATTGTTTTTTTTTTTGAACAGCTCTCGGCCAGGACTATACAAGGCCAAAGCTCAGTCGATACGGGATTCGAACCTGAGCACTCCAAGGTAGGAAACTCTTAAAGAGTAAACCTCCTACCTCCACCACTAGGCTGTGGCTTCATTGGTACTTTATTTTGATTGTTGATTTCTATTTTACTTATCCAACTTATGGAAGGGGCTAATTACTTACTAGCATTCCTAAGAATTTTGATTAACTTTGAAGGAACTACAACAGGAAGCAAATTAGCTAATAACAATCCAAAACAATCTATCATTAAAATAGACATCTCGTTTGTTGATCCAAATTAAAGGTTAAACATCATAAATCATAGTTTCGACCTTCGTGTAACTAGGTTTTACAATATAAAGAGATACATATGAAATGTTATAATCTTGTTTTTTACCCGATGCGTTTTTTTTTTTTTTTTTTTTTTTTTTTGCCTCTAACAAAAATTCCTAGACCTGCCACAACTGGCCATACCCGGTCTAATTTTTTTAATTGTTCAAAATTCCAGAAGAACATCACATATGCAAGTGGATAATGAGTTGATTGATTGTTCAAAACTCCGAACTAATTTTAGGTAGCCCAAAACAATTTTAAATTTTCTAAATTGATTTCGGTAAGCTAAATAAGTGAAGTTTGATTGGAGGGTTCCTGCCCGGGTTTGGTCTCAGGTTCGATTCCCACGTTCCACCAAAAAAATAACCATTGGGTTTGAAAGGAAAAACCCGTGTGGTTCTTATGGGATTCGATCCTGGCAGTGGTCGCTTTGCAATACGGGATTTACCGCTGAAACACTACTCTCCAAAAAAAAAATAAGTGAAGTAATCATGTAATCGTTACAAAAAAGTTAGGTTGGGCCATAACACACCCCACAAACATTGTAGTTTTACCTTAAGAAAACCTCATGTCCCCTGTCACCTAGCCAACCATCATTTCACTTCTTTTCCTCTCAATCTCTTTGAGGGATACAATAGTAAGGATAACACTATTTGGTGAGGTCAAATAGCAAGGGCATCTTTATGTTTGACCTGTCAAGCGTGTGGATCTATATGATTTGTAGTACTAGAAGTCTAGAACATCAAGTCATCAAGTTAGATTTAATCAACATAAAAAAACTATGTATATCCGAGCCATTAAAAAAAAAATTTAGGTACCTTATTCAAACCATTAAAAAATATGTCTTTTAAACCTGAAGTTTTGAGTTTTAAATGAGTATTTAGGCTTGTAAATGGGCTAATAAGTTTTTGAGTTTTAAATGAACTATGAATAGGCCCTAGTTTTAAATTTAAAATGAGTTTTTTATTGAAAAACACACGCACACATAAACAAACACATGATTTGTGGGAAGAAGGGGATAAAGTGGGTTATTAACTTTATATTTCTTTTTTAATTTGACCAATTAGATTTTAAAAATCCAACCTATGACTCGTTGTCTGATACTAATTCATGCTGAAAATTTTCAATCAATGACACTTTAAACTTTTACATTGATTGCTAAGAGAAATTCTCCCGACATAATCATATATTTACACTTGATTTCCGCTCGATTTCGCTCACAATTATGATTATGAGCAAAATGGGGAAATATGCACGCCTCGAGAATGAAAGTGAGTGAAAATCAACTTATGACATTGAGATTGTCCTTGGTTACGAAAGTGAAAGCTAGAAGTGTCGTCGGTTATAGTTATAACACATATCATTATTCGCTAGTGAGTTATAGCTTATATCATTAAAATCCAATTTACTTATAGTGTTTAATAATAGGACTAAATGCTCATTTAATAACATTTAACAAAATTATAACTTCATTTATTGATAATGATCAAACTCGTTATTCTCGTTAGACTACACGGTGTGGTCATGCCCTTAAGGGGCGTGGACCGACATGTGGAATTTTCCTCCAAGTCTAAAAACCCACGAGTTGGTGGTGATGTGGGAGAGTGACATGGAGGTGTTTTTATTATTATTATTTTTTAATCAAACAACCAATCATAATCATCCATTATCCAACAACCAATCACAATCATCCATCTCACCCTCACATTTTGCCCCATGACGATGAAGATCTTCAAGCCCCAAGGGGGTGGTGTTGATGGCGTGGAGGGGCTTCACATGCCTCTTTCACGGCCCCACAATGTGTAGCCTTAGTAAACAATATTGTAGATCATATATATGTATGATAAGTTATGCGATATCAACATATCACACGTATCATTCTTGTGATTAACTTTTACTTTAATTTGTTTATATGTATTATAAAGGATGGGATAATATACTCTCGTTGGTGTGTGAATGAGTTGGTTTTGAGCTCTAAAACTAAAACCGAAATTTCAATTGTTGAAATTTTAACTGATCGATTTTGGTTAATTTTTGTTTCATTTATAGAAATTGGTGTGGTACTGATAATCGAGTATATTGAATTTAACCCTAAAATTATGGGCCGGACAAAAAAATGGGTTAATTTTCTTTTTTTACTGATAATGAGTCGGCAGACAAAAAGAAGGAAAAAAAAAATCTCATTTTGTTGAATTCAACAAGGGTTTCTCTTTTATCGACTCTTGGTTCTCCATACAACCTTCAATGTGAATCAAAAACAACAATTTCTTCTTTTATAGACTAATGCTCCTTAGTGTTTTTGAAAGCTTCCATGGGGACAAACACCTTGCATTCTTGCTGCCTTTTAATCATTTACATAGAAGATCTTTTTTCTTAGTTCTTAGTTCTTAGTTCCCAATAGTCTAAATGATCTTTTTTCAACATTTTTTCTTAATGAAAACACTTGCAACCAATGTGTTATGGTACCCAACCTCCTTCTCATCTTCAATCATCACCTTAGCGCCACATCATCATCCCTTCCCTCCCTCCCCTCCCTCCATCCCCAACCTATGCGTTATGGTACCCTTCATCTTCTTCCCCAACCTATATATTAAGGCTATGTGTTGTGCTATAACAACAGAGCCCAATAACTAGCGTCACGTCAAGCACCACATAAACATATCCCCAACCTGTGTTATGGTACCCTTCATCACCAACCTTTTTGTTTGTGTTTATTTTTCCTATGCTTGTTTTTATATTTGAAAGTTAAAAAATGTATAAAGAAAAATAAATAGGAATAAAAAAACATTCGTAAATATAATTTTAAAAAGTTAACTATTTGATTGTTAAGTGATCGATTAAAAAGATGGTAAAAGAAAAAGAATCTATATCTATCTATCTATATATTATAATATTCCAAAGGAATATATCCTACATGGCACTCAATGAGGTCATTCTCCCTCTTGAGATGTCATGTAGGATCCATGTGACATCATGTGTTGAGAGATAATTAGGTAATAAAAAAACAAAAGAGATTGGACTATTTTAGGAAAAAATTAATTAAAAACAAATTGTCATATTAGATATTTCAACCCCGGGACGCTCCCGGGATAAAAACTAGTGATGTGATATACAAATGAAAAGTGAGAAAAGAATACTAATTTCACTTGGGTAACTTTAACAAAATCATATTGAAAACAAGGTTTTTATCCCATTTCGAACTATTTAAGAAAATCACGAAAGTAATTATTTTTTTAAGCAAAAACAGTCTCACCATTAAAGTTAAATCATACTTTTTTCCTACTGATGATGTTTTAAACTAATCTGAAACACAAGACCATGCCATGTAAAAACAACTCATGTTAAATCTAGACTCTAGAGTTGTATAAGACTTTTCTTTCTATTAAATGACTTAAACTAATCTGATAGGGAAATTTAAAATTTTTGGGCTAAGTGATTAAATACACACACAAAAAATGGAGCATAGACACTTTTAAGAGTGTGTATGGTTCGGTTCAATACGGTTATTAGTCTCATTTGAAACCAAAGTCATCAATTAATCAATCTTATTAACCAAAACTGGTCTAGTTTACTTTGTAAGATTGTCGGTTTTTAGTTTGGTTCGATTATGTTTTGTTAATAATCAAAACTAAACTATGGCTAAAAATTTTGCTTGGAAGTACATGAAATGATGGTATAAATACTTGAAAAAGAGATTTAAAAGCTAAAATATATGAATTGTTAGGTTTCGGTTAACTAAGGGTAAAAAAAACTGATAACCAGTTTTAAGTTAATTTGGTTTTTGATTAATTCAAATTTCAATTAATGTGTTTTTGTTTTGTGTTTTTTTTGTTACGACTGTTTTCGGTTATTGTTTGCCCCTAGATATTGTTAATAACGTAGCGTATTAATTTTTTAAACTAAAAAATAATAGCAATACTATATTCAAACTAGTAGGGAGCCCACGCGTTGCGGCGGAAAACAACATTTATATCGGTTCGGTTAAGCCATAATCAATTAACCAAAATATTTGTCTTGGTGTGTAGCATAATCATTAGCGGAGCTTGAATTGCATTAGCCACAATCGAAACATTTGAATCCTATGTGCTAGAGGAAGTGCAAGCACATGAATATATGCATGGTAATAATTGTGAGATATGCTAAGCAAATAATTAGGGTGATCATCAGGAAGTGGGAAGTTACATGTGCAAAACACATGAATATATAAATAATAATAATTTGTGAGATACGATTACCAAGAAATTAGTACCAAGAAATTAGGGTGATAATGAGGAACATAAAGTTACATTATTTTATTACTACATGTTGTGATCATGGCCTTAAGGGGGCATGAAATGACATGTGTCATCCACCTCAGCATTGGGGTCATGGAACAAGAATGGACAAAATCGGTCGGGTGGTGTTAGTGACGTGGATGGTGGGCCCGTGGTGAGGTAAAAATGATAGAATGAGTTTATATATAAGGGTACATTATTTTTTTTTTGTTTTTTTAAAGAAGCCATTTTGGGGACCAACGGTTCTTTTTTCATATCCAATATGGAGCCGCCACGTCACCGAGCTTAGTTGCTCCACGTATGCGGAAAATTCCATGGGTTGCCACACGCCGGTCTCCATGCTGGACCTGGGGTGGTTTGGCTGCGTGGAGGGGATTCACACCCCCACACTATGCACTCTAAGAATTTTAAAATTCCTCATAAATTGTTAATCATGTAATATGCATGTTTTCAAGTGTTTTAAGCGCAAAAAAAAAAAAAAAACAAAAAAAAAACTAAACAATTTTTTTTAAATCCATGTGGCGGGCAACATAGACATTGCCATGAGTGTGAAAGGTTCGGTTTCATTTGGGTATTAGCCTTAGCCGTAACCAAAGTCACCCGTTAATCAGTTTTATCGACTTGTTAGTTTTCGGTAAATTAGTTTGGATTATCAGTTAGATTGTCGATTTTCGGTTCAAATCTAGTAATAACCAAAACAAAAGTTGGGTTAGATCCCCTTTCTTAAAAATACATTAAATGGATATATATATAAATACATGAAATGTAGCTATAAGAGATAGATACGTTGGTATCCCCCACTTGTAGCTCAGTGGTTGGTGGCCCAAGTTTCCCTTGGGAGACTTTGGGTTTGATCCCCACAAGCTTCATTTGGGGGACGACCCAATGATGGATAGTTCTTACCGAGGCATGGTTCGATCCTGAGGGCAACCCGGTTTTACCCAGTTATTACCCCAGCAAGTTTCTCGTGTGGGGGTAGTATGGTTTCCGGGCGAAGGTCAGTTTACGTGGCGGCCGGGGGCCGATAGAACATCGGGTTCGCGGGCGGAGCTGATGGGTTATCGTCTTTAACAAAACCCGATGACCAATTCAATCATTATAGGGCTGTTCACGAGCCGAACCGAACCGAGCGGACCTTTGCTCGTGCTTGGCTCATTTACAAACCGAACAGAGCCGATCGGCTCATTTACAATCGATCCAGAAACCGAGCGAGCATTGTTCGAGCGCACATTTTTTCGAGCGAGCATCGAGCGAGCGACGAGCGGCGAGTGTTTTCGGACAGCCATAAATTTGGGATGTTTCCTTTAATATTCTCGCTACCTAGTGATGACTGAGGTTCGACCGTTCTAGAATAAGGCTTTAATTGAGGCCAGTGAGGTGATGAGCATACTACAGATTGTCCCGTTGTGGCATAAGTTAATAGCTGGAGATGATTGATGGTGGACAACTAATGAGAATATGAAGTCAAACATGTTTTTTCACGACTTAGAGTTTTACAATTAAACTTAGTGTTAAGTTATCGTTGGGTTGACTGGGCCAATAACTATAAATATAATTGTATATATAATTGTATTTATGCATATATTGAGCCAAACCCAATAGAGTGACATGTATAAAACTATAAATATAGATGTAATTAATGTGTATATATATAACTATATATATAATAAATTAATAAAAATTATATCGAGCCGAACCGAGCCGAGCGGACCTTTGCTCATGCTTGGCTCGTTTACAAACCGAACCGAGCCGATCGGCTCGTTTACAGCCGAGCGGAAAATCGAGCGAGCTATTTCCGAGCAAATTCCGAACGAGCGTCGAGCGATCGGCGAGCGCCGAGCGTTTTGAACAGCCCTAAATCATTATATAGAAAGTCACCCTTCAAAAAAAAATACGTTCGTGGTTCCTTTTCCTTTTTTTTTTTCTTCTAAATTGTTGTATTCGGTATTAATGGGATACTGTGATAGTATTTATTGGAGTTGAATACTAAATTTATTGGAGTTGAATAAGAATAGCATGGACCTTTGTTTGTGTGTTTTTTTTTTTTTTTTTTTTTTTTTTTTTTTTTTGAGGAGGGGGTGATCAAAGGAAAAAAATAAAAAAGCAGGACGTGTAATAAAAACATAACAAAGGGACTCAAAGAAGATGCCACTTTGATCTTTTCAATACGGTTTAACCAGAAAATCGAGGTTCGTTAATAGGAGGGGCTCAAAGAAATAAGAAGATAAATGATTCAACATGTGAGATTTTGAATCCCACCCTTAAACAACGAGCACGCACATTGCACTTTACTCTTTTGAACCCATAACTACACACACGAAAAAATTAATGACGGCGTATTTAGGCTCATTGACATGCCTCTTCATAGCCCATTATACACCATTACCTCATACGAAATTACAACCATCAACTATTATCTAACAATCCGCCAAACCATTCCAAGAGAAAACCAACTAGCTCGTAAAACTCCTTTATCTTATTTCCCAAGAGAAATTGGTTAACAACAAAATTTAAACCCGAGTCTCCTCTCTAATACTGGACGATAATTGTTTTGGCACATAAAAGTAACTATTTCTCGTGGTTGGGTCAAATTATTCTACACAGTGTAACAAAAAACGAGAAGAGTGAGAAGGATACAAAAAACACAATAGATCATGAAATATGACACAATGAGCCATAAAATATAACACAATGCTGAAGAAAAAAAGACACAATGAATTGAAAAAATGACACAATGATGAAAATAAGAAAAAAACACAATGCTACATAAAAGACACAATGATATAACATATTTTCTAAAAACTACAAGCTAAAACCCCAAAAAACGAATACCTAAAAACTAACATCGTAGGGTTCAATGAGACGGTTCCAATGCCACTTGAATGAGTTCAATCAGAGTCCATTTGATACACTTCCTACAAGTGACTTTCTATTTTTTTTCACTGTGTATTTGATCCTAACACCCAATACTGGTTTTAATAATCATACCAAGATTTGAAACTTCAACCGAATCCAACAGTAAAAAACGTGCAACAATAAAGTGAGGAGACATCTTGGAAATTTATGAAGCACACAGTTTGCACAACCTAACCTGTACTACTACTATTATTATTATTTAAATCATCATTTCAACACTCAACACCCAATCCTCACCCGAAGCTTCATCGTCAGTCACACCACCACCATGCCGACACCTATAACATAACCACCTCTACACATGCTCTAAACCAACATTATTATTATTATTATTATTATTATTCACCCCATTCGTACAGTCCACAAATTCCCCTGTACTAATATTAACACGTACTCCTCCATCATTTGTCCCTAAACATCTTTCATTCTTCAATTCTTTTCTTTTATATACCCATTATTATTATTATTTTGTCTACACTGTGTGATAATATGATGAAGAGTAATCTAACTGGTGTACCTAAACAATTACCATCATCTTCTATGGTGTTGATGAACGATGAACGATTCCATTGGGCTAACCTAACCCTAACCCTAATTCCAGGTCTACCAGATGACATATCAGCTTTAATTCTTTCATTTGTTCCTTATTCTCATCACTCACGCATTAGATCTGTTTGTAAGTTATGGAATTACTTTTTTAAATCCAAAACCCTAATTTCTTTTCGTCGTAATAACCTTCATTGTTCTAGTTTATCTCATCTGTTATGTGTTTTCCCTGAAGACCCCACTATTTGTTCCCCTATATTGTTTGATCCACAAAGTATTGCTTGGTGTAGTCTCCCTCCTATGCCTTGTAACCCTCATGTGTATGGATTGTGTAATTTCGCTTCTGTTGTTGTTGATTCTAGTGTTTTTGTGCTTGGTGGGTCGGTTTTCGATACGCGGTCGTACCCGCTTGATCGCCCGTCTTCGTGTTCGAGTGGGTACAGATTTGATTTCAGGACAAATAGTTGGGAGGCTGTTTGTCCGATGATTACGCCTCGTGGGAGCTTTGCGTGTGCAGCTGTTAATTCGAATGGTTTGAATTCGAATAGGATAATTGCAGCGGGTGGGGGGTCAAGGCATGCTATGTTTGCAGGTGGTGGGAGTAGGATGAGTTCTGTTGAGATGTATGATGTTGGGACGGATGAATGGGTGTCGTTGGATGGGTTGCCGAGGTTTCGAGCCGGTTGTGTCGGGTTTATGGTGGGAAATGAGTTTTGGGTTATGGGTGGGTATGGTGAGTCTAGAACCGTTTTGGGGGTTTTTCCGGTCGATGAGTATTATAGCGATGCCGTAGTCATGGAGTTGAAGAATGGTGTGGTTGGGAAATGGAGAGAGCTTGGAGATATGTGGGAAGAAGGCGAAAGAAGGAAGCTTGGGAAAATCGCGGTAATTGAAAATGTTAATGGCGGTTTTCCAGGTGTTTTCATGCTTGACAAGAGTGACATTTTTAGGTAAGTTTTCGATATTTTCGTACTAGTGTTTGTGCGATTTAAGTTGATTAATCACATGTTCATATATTTACGTTTATGTTAATATGTTATATGTCTGTGCTCTGTGATTTAAAAAAGATACCGCTATCATAAAGTTGAGTGTTTGATTATATGAAAAGTAAGTGATGTTTAGTAGTCTTTTTTTGTTCAACAAAGATTACCCTGGTTTTATGAAATGGATAATAATAACCAAGTGGGGCGGCCATTTGATTTTGACTTGTATTATTTATTTTTGAATAAGGAATTTGTCATCTTGTGATTGAGGAAGTGTGAATTCATGATGTGTACATTGTCAATTTGTGTGATTGATGACATGTAATACAAAATTAGTTGGTCATGTTTGTCAATTTGTGTGATTGATGACATGCATATACTTAATTAATTGATGACATTTCTCTAAGTCTGCAACGCGCTGTGTTTAGTTAAAAGACATGTCGATGATGTTATGCAGCTATCTTAGCAGAAGCGCAAAACAGGCTCTAGTTCTTCTTGGTTTAGAGCTAAGACTTGCCATTTTTCTCTTATAACATCTTGAATATTTTAACAGAGTTGGCGTTTAAGTACTAGCATCGATTAATGGTTGTCTATATGATCTACTAATGCTAGATTTAGAAGAGTTTTGTTGCTGTGTGCCGCATGTAGGGTCTCCTAGAGGAAGTATTATCATCAATGAATATTTAAACAGAGCTTAGTGCTTACCTAATGATATTGTTGAAACCCCTAATATAATTATGAAATAAACCTGAATTTGCTTGTAAAATTAACTACGTATTAGTTTGCGAAAATAGACTTATCTAAAAAGGCAGTCAAAAGGGATGCATCTGTTCCTTTTTTTAGAAGCCAACTTGAAAGTTTCATTAAATATCTATGATTCATGTATCCGCCATATACGTTATCAATTTGGTGATAACGTATATGTTACAATGTTCACTTTTGTATTCGAAAACAACTTCTTACACCATATTTGCCTTTTAGGTATGACAAGGCTTCAAACCGTTGGAAAAAGGAAACCAGCATCCCAAAAAAACTAACAGATGAATCATCTGTCGGATTTGTTGCACTAAATGGCGAGCTGCATGTTATGGATTACGAGAGTGGTGGCGATGCAACAGAAAATCACAAGTCAAGAGAACACAAGAGGTCAGCATCTTTGTTCTTACAGATATATCACCCTCGAAGTATGATATGGAGAACCCTGATCACAAAACCGCCATGCCTGCAACCTATAGATTTCAAAACCGCAGTTATGTGCACCATTAGACTTTAAGGTTCATAACTAGGTTGATGTGTGGTGTGTGTTGTATGACTTGTATCATGGCTGGCTACTGGTTTTCAACTTATTCGAATACTTGAAAATATTTCCTGATTATGAGAAAAAAAAAAGAGTCTTTGTATCAAGAACTGTTTCCCTTGTTATTGAAATTATTTACATATAATATAAGTTAATATCTTGATTTTTATTAACTTTTTTTTCTTACTTACTGTACATAGTCATCATGTGTTATATCATGGCTGGCTACTGGTTTTCAACCAAACGCGTAGCAAAAAGTATCTCTTCATCCCTTGAGGGGGCATCATAACATAAAAACGTGTGTTTTTTTTTTTGAAAGGCAAAAAACTTTTATTCCATACCCAAATATATACATAGCAATCTAATAGCAAGGTGCTAGTTAGATATGATAAGATGATTCATCTCTAATAGTGTTATACATTAAGATCAAAGGAAACCCATTTATCCCAATCCTTTGTGAGTTGATTCGCTCTGTTGGTGGCCCAAGTTTATACATTAACATAAAAACGTGTGTTATTCTTGTTTTTTTTAATTTGTTTTGCATATACATATTATTTAAGTTTATTTTAGTACAGCTTGATAATAACCATTAAATCAACATTCACCTTTTACTTTAAGCAATCTAATGTCGATATTCTTTCCGACATAATCAACTACTTTACAACAAAAAATATGATACTACGCATATTTCAACTTTAAAGAATAAATAAATTTAGCGTTTATTACGTTCATCAATATAGCATGTGTATTTATTTAGCATATTTAAATCGAGTTAATATATAAATTCAAATTTTATCTGTTAGATTAAATAAACATTTTATATTGTGAATTATTTTTTTTAACAGTATAAAGTGGCTAAAAAATATGTATAAAAAAAAAAGTGGCTAATCATCTTATTAACTTAACGTTTAATATTTCTCTAAGCTAAAACATGTAATCATCCGGTAATCATATCATACACTAAAATATATCAAAACATATATTATAATATATACAATTTGTAAGTTTTTTTGTGAGTAGGGATTACTGTTTCCCTCAATACAATAAGCCAATGCATACGTACAACCCCGTGATGCATCCTTCTTCCATCTTCTTCACACCTCCTCTGCCTCTTTCTTCCTTCTTCCATTTCCTCTTTCTCTCTCTGCCTCTTACGCTATGAGTCTCTTTATCAAAACCTTAAAACCGGCTCTTTCTCTCAGATCCTTCCACACATCCTGTCCCTGATAACTTCGACGAGTCGACGCGGCTTGGATTCCCAAACCCTAGCTAACAACCACCGGCGTTGGATGTGGGTACGTGAAATCCGTGTCCTTTGTAACTATTTCAGTGCGTATCCTACTAAATGAAGAACGATGATCACATGTATGATGTTTTGTTGACCGATTGAGGAGTGTTTTGGCCAGTATTAGTGCTGTAACGTTTACGGCGGTGGTTCCCGGTGTGAACACAAACCGCTTCCCACCGATATCTCACTCTCTACATTCAGGGGGTTTTATCTCAAGGTTCTTTGCTGGTCAGTTTTTATTTCATTATCGTATAGGCTAATCGCCTATTGTTATCTACTTAATTTTTTCATTAATTCTGACTACTTTACCATTCAGGTCACAGAATATCATTGTTGAGGATTAAGCATAATGCCTAATTAATATCAAGAGTTGTTCATTGTTTGGGAGTACAATTGAACACAGTAGCATTCATGCATTTCGCCCATGAAAGACTTATGCTCCAGCCCCTTCGATTTGTTTTCGTTTTTATTTTTATTACTGTAACTGAGAATTGAAGTTCTCAAAGTTTGTATAAACTGTTGACTTACACTTTATAAAAAGAATCTTCATTGAACCCACAGCTGTCACATTGAATAAACCGACCACTATAGGGGTCATTGGTACCAACCTGTGCTGTCTATCTTAATGCTGTCAAAGGCGCTTTGGCGAGGCGCGCCGCGCCGCGCGCGTCTAGGTGCATCAAATACGCACAACTATAGGGATGTTCGGTACCAATTTGTGTCGTTGATTGTCTTTGTGGTTGTTGGTTATGATGAATATGAACTTTGTCTAATCCTTTGTTTCGTCTCTTTTCATTAGCATCGTTCGTTAAATGCGCTGTTTACTTAGGCGCATCTAATGTTGGTGCCGAATCTAGCGATGACAACCTTCTGTGTTGATGGCAGTTTGGACCGCAAACGAATACAAGGCCCGCAACAACTTCTGATAAAGGAGACTCAACTGGAATACAAACTAGGAGAAGAAGGTTACAATATTTTCCAGAATGCAAAATCCAATAACTGAAGGTTTTGCTAAGGTAAATTTTAGTAATCTTGAAACTTTGATTGTCAAATTGTGAATTCGTAATTGATGACAAATTTGTTATGTTTTAAAGGCCTTACTTGAAGCAGCTAAAGCACAATATATGGTCAAAAGTTACTCCCTTGGAAGTGGAATATGGTAACTTCATATCATGTAAGCTTGAAGACTTCTTCTGACTTTTCAAACTGCATTGAGTAAATGCAGAGTCCATATATGTTTTATATATGTACACACTACTGTTTTGGGCATTGGTTTTGTCTTTATTTCGGAATTGGTATTGAGGGTTGTGCGTTGTGCGTTACTGTGTTGGTTGTGTTGTCTTTTACCTATCTTTTCTTGCAAACAATTGTTTATGTTTAGACGATTCTTCATTGACAAATGATTTCCCCTGTTCTTTATGATAACGGATTTTCATTGGTTTTGTGTATATTCAAGTAAAGGCTACCTTAAAATGCCTAGGTATGTCTGCTCTCTTTGTTGAGAGATGAGACTTAGCCGAGATGGTCATCTATTTGAATTCCTTTTAACATGTAAATGATGATTTTAATGCTTTTGTGTCTGTTTAGGCTAAAATAGGTCTAAGATTATGGCCGCGATCGTCGCCGCGGCAACCAGTTTGTATGTACATAGTTTTATGCCTAAATATTGGTTATATTTTCTTTTGTTATCTTCATGATTTGTTACCGTTCATCTTATATTTGCATATTCGTGCTATGCCAAAAAGATTGTGAAGTCAACCTAACATTTATCAAATCATTGGCTTTTAAACTTGCAGAATGATGCTGGCTTCTTAATTGACTCATAGGTATTCTGTCCAAGAACAACTATCTCATAATCATCATGGATAATTATGACAGCTTCACACCCCCGCTTTTTTTCTTTACTTATTTTTTTTATTTCTATAAACTTATATCTCATGTTTTTATATATTGAAATGTTTAAGCTTGCGTTTGTTATCAGGTGATACGTATCATTTAGCCTTTCACGACATCTATGAATGTTTCGCCGTTATTAGTTTCTGCATGGTTAATCAGTCTAAAAAACCCGGCTAACCGATTTGTACACCTCTCGACCCCGCCGCCGCAACGCGCGGCGGGTATAAAACTAGTTATTAGAAAGCAAAACCTTTTTTTTATAATATTCAAATTGGGTCACGTTCATTTAAATGAATTTTCACGTGTCAGTTCATTTGAATGAATTTTGACGTGTCACGTATATTTGAATGAATTTTGACTTTATGACAAAAGACTTTCAATTTATGCAAGCGAATGATTATGATTTCAAATAGTTTAGTTTTTTTTTAACGACGACTTTCAATTTATGTAACCTTTGGTCTCATCTCCTGTGTTGGGAGACCCGCCACCCTACTTCGGCCAGTCATGTTGTCTTAACAAGACCTACAGTGACTTCGGAGTTTGGTTAAACGTTCACAGGGAAAACCACACAGATACTCATATGAGTGATTAACAAGGAGTGACCCTCACCTATGAGTAAAACCTGTTGGTTTCAAAACTTGAACTCCCAACCAAAATCGTTTCCCAAAACTTATCATTGCCTTGGTGTCCATTTGACTAGAGGCTAGGGACTTCAAATAATTTAGTAACTATTCTTTTTAATAATCCAGTTGACCAACTTGTGTGATCTTTCCAATAATTACTTTTCAACCTGAACACCCAAGATTCCAATTGCAAAGTATGGACATCAATTAAAAACATGCAGAAAAACCTGATCATGCAACTTAAAAAAGCATTTATTGTAACCATCACCCTTGCTAATCTAATCTAATTATTAATATATCGTTATGAATTAATCTTGATCTATAAATTCATATCAATGTTCATCAAATACTACATTCATCCATCATGTTTGCCCTCCAACTCTCAACCTACATTCTCCTTTTACTCTTTCCATCAACACTCTTATTCTTCTTCTTCAAATCAACCGAAGCCTATGGTCTAAAATCATACCCATTGATCGGGTGTTTGTTCACTATCCTCGAAAACCGCCACCGATTCATCCAATGGACCGCGGACGTAGTCAACAACACCCCTACTAAAACCGCCATCATCCACCTCCCTTTGGGACGCGTTCGTGTGGCTACTGCCAACCCAACAGTCGTCAAACACATCCTCAAAACCAACTTCCATAACTACCCAAAAGGCCCTAGCACAAAAGACACGCTGTTCGATTTACTCGGTGATGGCATAATCAACAACGATGGCAACGGATGGAAGTTCCAAAGACAAGTATCAATCCACGAGTTCAACACAAAGTCTCTAAGGAATTTCGTCGAACATGTTGTGGACACTGAACTCAACGACCGTTTGTTACCAATACTTGCCACATCTTCCACAACAAAAGCTACTGTTCTTGACTTCCAAGACATACTTCAAAGATTCGCGTTTGATAACATATGTAAAATCGCATTCGGATATGATCCAGCTTGTTTAATGCCATCCATGCCAGACGCTATATTCGCGACAGCGTTTGATGACGCTGTTATGATATCTACCAAAAGAATACGTGGCAATCTTCCATTAATATGGAAACTTAAACGATTGTTCAACATTGGTTCAGAGAAACAGTTACGTGATGCAGTCTCAGTAGTAAGAGAATTTGCTAAGAAGGTAATAAAAGAGAAAGTAGCAGAGCTAGAGAAAAAATCATCTCTGGGTTCTGTTGATCTTCTGTCAAGGTTTTTAAGCTCGGGTTATTCGGACGAACGGTTCATCTGTGATATTATTATTAGCTTTATATTGGCGGGTAGAGACACAACTTCTGCAGCATTAACATGGTTCTTCTGGTTGTTACACAAGAACCCGAGAGTAGAAACCGAAATTATGAAGGAAATTGTTACTAAACAAGAGAGTTCGGTTTATGATGAGGTGAAAGATATGGTGTACACTCATGCTGCATTATGTGAAAGCATGAGATTGTACCCTCCTGTGGCGATGGACGTGAAAGAAGCAGCGAACGACGACGTTTTGCCTGATAATACCTTTGTGAAGAGAGGTTATCCGGTTTCGTATCATATATATGCAATGGGGAGGTCGGAGGAGTTGTGGGGGGAGGATTGGGCGGAGTTTAGGCCGGAGAGGTGGTTGGAGAGGGACGGTTCAGGGCGGTGGGTGTTTAAAGCGAGGGATGGGTATGAGTATCCGGTGTTTCAGGCTGGGCCGAGGATTTGTTTAGGGAAAGAGATGGCGTTTTTACAAATGAAAAGGGTGGTTGCGGGTGTTTTACGACGGTTTAAGGTGGTGCCGGCGTTGGATGATGGTGTTGAGCCGGTTTACGTGGCTTATTTCACCGCGGTGATGGATGGTGGGTTTCCTGTACGGATTGAAGAACGAGGTGGGATCGAGTGAGGGTCGAGTATATTGTAGTAGCTTGTATGTTTGTGTAGTTATAAATAAGACTATGTGTACTGTTATAACTAAAGAGTGAAAAAGTTAGTGACGCTCATGTCACTTAGTCACTTAGTCAAACGAACATGTCACGTAATCAAATGAACGCTCGCTAATCAATTTATCAAAAGTAGTAATGGTTTCACATGTGAACTAAAGAAATTGTGTACATGATTCATGAAATGTTGGTAGGCCCATGCTCTCATCTGTTCACACCTGTTGCTAGTATAGTCAAATTGATGCAGAGAACGTGATTATGTTAAGATGTTCATAGTCCACGGGAACACTAACAAAAATTGGGCCTAGGAAAATATAAAAATTAGGCCTAAAATTTTGGTACAAAAGAATGAATTAAAAAATTAGAATTTGGTTTTAGAGCAAAGCCTAGAACTGGAGACCACCGTATTAAAATTAGCATGGTTTTTCCAACTCCACTAACTATACTTATACGTTTAAGTAACAAATATGTATTCTAAATATAGAATTTAACACACATATATATGTAAATTTTTTAAAATATTTGGGCCCATTGGGAGACCAGCAGTAAACCACCCAGCCTACCTTTTGAGCCGATAACCCAGTGTTGGTGAACTAAGTGATCATGTGTAGGTTGGAATTATTGTCGATATATTTATGTGTCTCCTTTGTGTGTTAAAAGTTACTAGTTAAAATTAGGAATATTAGATATAAATAAGCTAATTATTGCCTATTGACCGCTATCAATTTCACCTTAAAAATCATTGCTTGTCGTCCCACATTTTGATCTATTCATCTACGGGCTCATACAAATTAAAATTTAACCATATTTTTTTGTTAAAGTTGACTGAAAAAATCAAAGTTAGTATGTATTAATATGCAAGTTACTAATCTAAATGTTGTTTCCCCTAATTATAATAGTCAATATCATACGCAACTACGCAAGTTATCATAATCTCAGACGAAAGTAATAATCTATTTGCTTTTTGCCCTAATTATATCATTCACTATACACGCAACTACTACTCTAAATGACTTTTGTCATAATTTTAGCAATTAGTTAACATCTATATAACACGCAAATTATATTATCATTGATTTGAAAATGCAACTTCTTTTTGAACCCTAACTGAATCTTCTATACCAGGTTCATTTTGTGTTCACACTTGTCTTGGTCTTCTTCAATAGTCTGTGATTGTTCTTCTTTGATGGTCTTTCATATGTCATTTCAACAAGGTTAACTTAATAATTAGTATACGCAAACGAGATCAATGATCATCAAATGCACTACATGTTAATCTGATGT
Organism: Ambrosia x helenae; assembly: GCA_030844895.1. Lineage (NCBI taxonomy): Eukaryota > Viridiplantae > Streptophyta > Magnoliopsida > Asterales > Asteraceae > Ambrosia > Ambrosia x helenae. The sequence goes on along the minus strand of JAUTDX010001114.1, from coordinate 25,097 downwards.
TGTGTTACCTTTATTCACTTCCGACGACATTGTAATGAGAGATGGAGGTTTGGTAGTAGAGGGTTTCTTTTTCAATGAACAGTGTTTTTTATTTCAAAACATTAGCAAATAATGAGATGTTTCATTAATTACCCCGCTCATTATTTTCATTGAATTTTGAATTAATTTTGAGTTACGATGAAAGCAAAAGACGAAACTGTCATTTACAGGTTTTTAGACAAATTTAATGACGCAATAAAATTACAATCTTGCCCCTGTTTAGATCCCTAATATGATGGCTGTTAACCCTTCTTACGCTTTTTACGTTAAAAGACTTTTTACAATAGCCTAACCCATAAATTAATATAACTTTGGACACGTGTCGTAATTTCTAGAGGCATCTGTTTTTTGATTTCATATCCTCTTTCTCTTACTTAGTGATATACTTACCTTTTAGTTAAAGATATTATTTCTTCTACTTAATGAAATACACTATCTTTTAATTAAAGATATTATTTTTTTATCATACTTAATTATGAATAATCATATTTTTAATTAAATATAGTTCTTATTTTACTAACCAAATAAATTTAATATAAAATTAACTATTAATACTTTAAATCTATATCTATACTATATAATAATAAAATAAAATAAATATGGGGCACGTGTCATTTATTAGAGTCATCTAATTTTTAGTTTTTCCGCCCCCCTCTCATATTCATTAACTATTATTTTAAATTTTCAAATATATTAAATAATATTTTCATGTTTATCTTTATATTTATTTACTATATAAAAAATTATGTTAATTAACTACTATTTTATGGATATTATATTTATTTATATTATACTATATATAAAAATGTTAATCAATATTTATAGTATTTTTATATTTACTACACAGGTAACTAACCTAACAATAAATAAAAAAACAAAGTAAAATGTTATACTTAGTAAAACAATACGTCAAAGTTTATTTTTTAATACATACGTTGACGATTGTATGTGTTAACCATTACATTACCTTTATTCAACCACATAAGACACGAATTTATTTGGCTTATACAATGCAATTTTGGTTGAATAAATATAGGATTTTTATTAATTGTTTTAAGTGGAAATTATCTATATATATAATAAAAGAAAGCAATTAATGACATGACATTCAAGGAGGCATTCTCTCCATTGAGTGTGTCATGTGTCATGTCATGTGGCAAATTAAAAAAAACAAATAATAATATAAAACCTAATCTACTAAAATTAAATTGGGTTATTTTAGGAAAAAAAATTTAAAAACAAATTAAAATTTTTCTCTCTTATGTTTCCTCCGATAATTTTTAAACGTTAATATCTTTTATATACGAGATTTTTTAAAGAAAAAAATTACACCAAATTAACAAGCGTTTTATTATCTTTCCAACGAGTACCACAGTGCTATATAAAAAAACGGAGAGTCGCTAATTATGTTCAAATCATTAAATATGAATTTTATTTTCAACATGCGTTAGCATTGGAGTTATACATTGTTCTAGGTTTGATATTAATATTATAGTTATACATTGTTTAAGGTTAGACGTTAACATTGGAGATATATTTTTAATTGTTTTAGGTTAGCTGCTACCTGAAGCTTTCATGCATGAAACTGTAAAGCGCATCATTCTATTTCATATGTAAAATTAATATGTCATATTAGATTTTTCAACCCCGGGACGTTCCGGGGTATAATCTAGTAAATAAAAAGATATATTAATTAAAAGTGATTTAAATCTAATTAAATATGATGAATGATAATTTAACAAAAGAAGAAAAGGGGTAAAATAGGAAATACAAGAGACAAAATAGAGAAGATGATTGAGGTGACGTAAATACCCTCTATAGTAAAGCAAAAAAAAACCCTAATTTTATAATTAGATCCGATACTCTCTTCGTTCCCCAATTGTGCCCTTCTTTGCCCCTTCCTCCTGCCGTTCCCTCAGCCCTCTTTCCGGTATTTCACCTCTCCCCCCGCCAAATTTAATTCCCCCCTCCAATTTTACACATTTAAACCCCCTTATTATTATTATTATTTACCTTAGTATCCTCTTCTCTTCACCTTCTTTTTGCAGGTTTCTTCATCTTTTCCCCCAATTTTTACCTTATTATTATTATTGTTATTACTGGATCCGTTGGGATTCTGGTACGTTTTTTACCTCTTAGTTTAACTTTTTTATTCAGATCTGTATGTACTTGTGGTTATTTATGTTGTGTTTTGTCATATGTTTGAAGCTGAAACACTGCGTACAAGTGCTTTAAGCGGTTCTCGCGGTTCTCAACATATTTATTGGTTCTGATTTGAACACTGCCGTATTGATATAAGTGTGAAATTATGCAACTATGTTTTAGTCCCAATAGTCAACTTGAATGTGAGCGTTTAACTATTTAACAGCCAACTGTCATTTAGGATTTAGCAGCAACATGTAATAGGTAACCGTAACATATCAATATTATGTCATCATTATCATACTCAGCCTTACCTCTACCCCGTATGAACAGGGAAGCTGCTTCCAGTGAGACCCCGACTTGATTGTAGTAACATATCAATATTATGTCATCATTATCATACTCAGTCTTCCCTCTACCCCGTGTGAATAGAGAAGCTGCTTTAAGTGAGACCCCGACTTGATAGTAGTTTTGCATCAAGCCTTAGACATAAGACACATAACACTTAGGGCCTGTTTGGTAGCCTCTTAATGAGGCTCTGAACCATTCAGCATTCAGACTGTTTGTTTCAACCTGAAAAAGGCTCTGAATGGAATCATTAATAACTGAGCCATTCAGACTTGGTGCATAGCTGAACCATTCAGCACTTAATCATTCAGAGCCTCTTAACCATTCAGACATCTTAATGATTCAGCACTTAATCAACCAAACAGCCCCTAATAGTTCTCGTGACAGAGGCCGATTGTTGCATGTACCTTGTCTTTCGGCTATCAACGCCACCACATGATGCATGGTTAGCCGTCTGCTGCTTTTAACGTTATTTTCACGAAGCTAGTAAATAACGTTAAAATTGGTGCAATTTCACTTTTGAACCCTCTAGGGACTAGGGCTCACACATGAGCACACTGCAAGTGGGGGCGTATGTGATTATTATGTATGACGGTATATTGATGTCGCGTTTTACATATGATGAATTAGACTTTTTAACTAAACATTTTTGGTGGGATATGTGTATGTATTGAACCTTTTATGTATGATGAATTCTGATAAGAAAAGATTTTGACTGTAAACTTTTGTTGAAACAGGCTATTTGATGTTTCTTATCTTGTGGATCCAAGAGTTTGTTTGAAAGTACTGCGTGTTATAAACGCATCATGGATAACCATGAGATGATTATTGGACCAAGACAAGACATGCCATTGGTTCAAAACCAACAGTTAGGATTACGGCATGGTCAGAATTTGGTGGTTGGGCAGAATCGTAATATTGGATTAGGGCATACCCACAAGCACGATATAAAACTAGGCGAAAATGGTAATCAAGATATGCGTTTGGGACATAACCATGGCCATGGTCATGGTCATGGTATTGACCGTGAGTTGCTAATGAACCATGAGATACCAACCGAGTTTGAGGATAGCAACCAACATAATAATGGATATGACGAAAACGATGAAGATGGTGATGATCTTGATCAAGGTATGGATCAAGAAAGGGTGAAGTCCCATGATTCGCATTTGGTTCTTTCTGATCAAGCCCACGAATTAGGTTTACCGAATAATCATAGTTTAGCGGTTGTAGAGAATCACGAGCTTGACGAGAACTTAGACCTCGTGGTGCACCCACACTCGCACTCTGAAATGGGTGTGATCCCATTGTCATCTCAGCACTCGGAGCTTGTGGTCACACCCCCAGTAATCCAAACCCGAACCTTAGCTCCGCCTCCAAACTATGAACTAATGGTTGGTCAAGAGTTTCCTGATGTTACCAGCTGTCGAAGGGCGTTAAGACACACTGCAATCGCTCTGCATTTCGAGATACAGACTGTTAAATCTGATAAAACTCGGTTCACTGCTAAGTGCGCAAGTGAAGGGTGCCCGTGGAGAATACACGCTGCTAAGCTGCCTGGTGTGCCCACTTTCACCATCCGAACCATCCATGCTGAGCACACGTGTGGTGGGATCGCGCACCTTGGTCACCAACAAGCTTCGGTTCAGTGGGTTGCTAATTCTGTAGAACAACGGCTCAAAGAAAATCCACAGTGCAAACCGAAAGAGATTCTAGAAGAAATCCATCGTGTTCACGGGATTACATTATCATATAAACAAGCTTGGAGAGGTAAAGAACGAATCATGGCGGCTTTACGGGGTTCTTTTGAAGAAGATTACCGTCTTTTACCTCAATATTGTGATCAAGTAAGGCGCACAAATCCTGAGAGTATAGCTTCGGTTTATGTGAATCCAAGTGATAACTGTTTTCAACGGCTGTTTATCTCCTTTCAAGCTTCGATTTACGGGTTTTTGAATGCGTGTAGACCGCTTCTTGGGCTTGATAGAACCGTGTTAAAAAGCAAGTATCTTGGGACATTGCTTTTTGCCACGGGTTTTGATGGTGATGGGGCGTTGTTTCCTTTGGCTTTTGGGGTTGTTGATGAAGAAAATAACGAAAATTGGATGTGGTTTCTTTCTGAATTACATAATTTATTGGAAATTAACACGGAAAACATGCCGAGACTTACAATTTTATCCGACAGACAAAAAAGTATTGTTGACGGTGTGGAAGCCAATTTTCCGACAGCTTTTCATGGATTTTGTATGCGTCATCTTAGTGAAAGTTTTAGAAAAGAGTTCAATAACACTATGATTGTTAACCTTTTATGGGATGCAGCAAACGCCCTAACCGTTATGGAATTCGAATCCAAAATCTTGGAAATTGAAGAGATATCTCAAGAAGCCGCTTATTGGATCAGACGTGTTCCCGCTCGTTTATGGGCGACAGCGTATTTTGAAGGGACTCGTTTTGGTCATTTGACAGCTAACATAGTCGAATCTTTAAACGCATGGATTCTGGAAGCTTCTGGGCTTCCCATTATTCAAATGATGGAATGTATCCGTAGGCAGTTAATGACCTGGTTTAATGAGAGACGCGAAACCAGCATGCAGTGGACTTCTATACTTGTTCCTACTGCAGAAAGACGAGTTTCAGAAGCTATCGAGCGGGCACGCACTTATCAAGTTCTTAGAGCAAACGAGGCTGAATTTGAGGTTATTTCACATGAAGGGACAAATATTGTTGATATCAGAAACCGTTGTTGTTTGTGTAGGGGATGGCAGCTTTACGGGCTGCCATGCGCTCATGCTGTGGCGGCTCTTTTATCTTGCAGACAAAATGTTCATCGGTTTACTGAAAGTTGTTTTACAGTTGCAGCTTACAGGAAAGCGTATTCACAAACGATTCATCCGGTTCCTGATAAAACACTTTGGAAAGAAATGTCAGATGGGATTTCACAAGGCGAAAGTGGTAGTAATGTGAGTGAAATCATTATTAATCCACCAAAATCACTTAGACCACCCGGAAGACCGAGAAAAAGGAGGGTCCGATCAGAAGATAGAGGACGTGAGAAACGCGTCGTGCATTGCAGTCGGTGCAATCAAACGGGTCATTTTAGAACCACTTGTTCTGCACCTATATGATTATGATCTGTGATCATGACCGGTAATCGGTATGATTGTATGTTGATAGAATTTGTATTCTTCAAATAAGTCGATATGAATGTGAGTTATAAATTTATAATTAATCGTTTTACATAATGTCAATGGTCTGGTCTAGAAAGAATATTGTTTAGCTACTTTGATCAAGTATTTTCAGCGATGTGAATATTTATATATAAAGTGATGTAGTTTTTCTATAGTGTAAGCAGACATTTTATTAAGGTGGTTTGTTCTTGTTTTCGATCATTTTTATTGTTATGTATGTTTTTATTCTGGATAAACCATAATAAATTTCATACTCTTATATCCTGTTAGATTTTTTTTTAGTTAAAAATTGTCAGATTTTCATTCCCGAACAAAGAAACTTACATCAAGATAACGGGCAGGCGGGCAACAAGCTGCGCCTCCACTCCTTTCTGAATATGATGAATTTTATATCATTTACCTCGTACGTGCCAACTTTATAACTACGATTTTCTTTTGATAACCTGTCAAGGAACACGCATAATAATACGTACATAAACTAAACTTATGGTAGCGAAAAACAATGTTCGTGAGTGATACTGACCTATTTGTAGACGGTTTAAGTTGCGTAAAACCAAATTAACGAGTTATATAATTTGAGTTGAGACATGTACTTAGAATTTTAAATTGACTGCACAAATGCGTATATATATGTAAACTGTAATGGATATATAGTAATTCTTAGAATAGTCAAATAATTTATTTCTATATCTTTTATAAGGAGAATGATGTTGAAAAAATTATCTAACCACACAAAATAAATCAACATTTTACACAAATTCCTTCTCCATCATTTTTGGTCTGTCATGTGCAAATTTCAGATCTAAAGATTTCCTTCCTCCCTGTGTTTTCTGCAACACAAATTTAAATCTCAAACATGCTGATGATATGTGAAGGAATTGCATTTGAAATAAAAGAGTTTTTATCATCCAACATCCTGAATTTATTCGATGACGATAACATTCCCACCTATACACAAATCATCCTAGCATCTTCAATCGGTTTGATCATTGCGGCTGCTATGCACATTAGATTCACGAAAATAATTCGCTCCAATAAGAATATCATCCCATGGATTCGAGTTTCAAAAACCAGAAAGCCATTGAAGCTTGAGAAATTCCCTGATTATGTAGGTATAAACATTATCCAACAATCCAACATTAATTAAAAAAAAAAAAAAACCATTTGTGTATGAAAGATGTGTGTTTATGTGGATATTAATGAATGCAGCTCGGCAGATGGGTTTTCATGATACTCGAGAATGCCCATATTTGTGCAAATTAGCTTCTGATTATATCAGGAAAGAAGAAGGATGTGAGGAAGATATGTATTCGTTCTTCGCTGATGACCTGCAGGCTGATTCGTTGTTCATAAAATTGGTTGAGGAATTTGAAAGATGTATTCTCAGTTACTTCGCTTTTCATTGGACCCATGCTTCTTTCATGATCACTCAGGTATAACAAAAACTTAGCAATGTACGTTACGCGCAATCAATACAGAACCAATTTTAAGTAAATGATTTCAGGTGTTGGGTCCTGATGGACATGAACCGAAAAAGAAGCTCAAGAACATAGTTATGCAAGCCACAAGGTACGCTTTCGTGTTCCTATTTGCTAACAAACTAATTATACCAAGAACAATAATGCACACGATTATTAATAATATCTTTTAACATTAAAAGTGTTTGAAACGAGACAGGGAACAAAGATTTGAGAGGGTGACAAAGAACTTAAAAGTAGCAAGACTGTTTACAACATTAGTAAAAGAAATGAAGGCAATAGGCCTTGCCAGTGCAGATGATACAGAATGTACAGATGTTATGGTACCGATGGCACACAAAGACCGTAGCCCGGTTCTTCTTTTTATGGGCGGTGGAATGGGAGCTGGAAAGAGTACTGTTCTAAAAGACCTTCTTAAAGAGTGAGCTATTATAAGATAATTATATTCATCAAACACTGTGTAACATCCAGCCTCTCATACCAACCAGTATTGTTTGTTTTCCCTACTAAGAGTATGCTAGTTGGGTTGAGGTGTTACATTGTTTTAAGAATTTAAAAAGTTTGAGGATATTGTTAAGTATTTATGATATGGTGTTGAATGCGCAGACCATTTTGGGCAGGAGCATCGGCAAATGCTGTCGTAATAGAGGCAGATGCCTTCAAAGAATCTGATGTTATTTATAGAGCTCTGAGCTCCAGAGGCCATCATGACATGCTTCATACAGCTGAGCTGGCACGCCCCGTTCTTTTTCTCTTTTAGAAACATTTTTACCATGGAAACTTCTGTCACAAAAGTACCTCTGTGACAGAACTTTCGATGATAAAAAGTAACATACTTTTATCCACTTTATACTTTGGGGAACATACGTTCCTTGCAGTCGAAATTGACTGAAAATATGTTCTCTAATACATATAATTAGAAACGAAAAACATGTGTTATTGTATTGATACAAGTTTAGAACATACAAATTTACAGGTGCATCAATCATCTACAGATGCAGCATCATCACTCCTTGTAACAGCACTAAACGAGGGTAGAGATGTAATCATGGACGGAACCCTCTCGTGGGTCCCCTTTGTTGTGCAGACGATAACAATGGCAAGAAGCGTTCACCGCAAACGTTACCGTATGGGGCCCGGTTACAAAAAGAATTCAGATGGCAGTGTTACTGAAAACTATTGGGAGGTTGAAAAAAAATGTGACCAAATAGATGGCAATCAAAAGAGAAGACCATACAGGATAGAACTAGTTGGTGTTGTTTGTGACCCTTATTTAGCTGTCATAAGAGGCATAAGGTAATTTTACAAATCGCTTTTACACACTTTAAGCGTTTCACACGTCCCGTTACATATATACTTTTTTTTACAGGAGGGCCATTATGTGCCGAAGAGCTGTGAGGGTTAGATCACAGTTAACATCTCACAAACGATTTGCGAATGCGTTTGTAACATACTGTCAACTTGTAGACAATGCAAGACTATATCTAACCAACGCGTTAGAAGGACCACCAAAGGTATACACAGTAGTATACGCATTCACATACACATACACATACGCATTTACTGACTTAATTATGGTTTATGAAGCTGATAGGATGGAAAGATAAGGATAAAACCTTACTCGTCGATCCTGATGAGATAAACATACTCAAGACAATAGAACGATTGAACGAATCAGCAAACTCAATATACGAACTTTATAAGCAGACGAATCCAGCAAACGAACACGGATCAGTTTGGAACGACATTGTTATGTCACCTTCAAGGTTAATCATTCAAAGAGAGCTCAAGAACTCTATCCAGAAATCCGAAGCGATAAAACATAAACATTGACCGTTGTAACATTTATAAATAAAATCACCAATGTAACATTTTTTATAAATTCAAGTTATAAACTGATTAAACTCTAGCATGTCATTAACAAAATCATCGAGTTACATGATTTTAAATTAAAATATAAATAAAAAACAAAACATAAAACATACTAAAAACAAACATCAAGATTCATGTCTGTAAGTCATCCTAGGGTCTCAAAAGCAAAGAATTAAGATACACCAACTGACAATACTCTCAAAAATTTACAAACCATACCCTACAAACAAACAATGTTTCACTACAAGTCCTCCTACTTTAACCACTAATTCATTTCTTCGCTTTCTTCGCAGCAGCCGCTTTCTTCGGCGCAGCCGTCTTCTTAGCCGCAGCCGCCTTCTTAACCGGCGTCTTCTTCACCACAACCGCTTTCTTTGGCGTCGCACGAGTCGAAGTCTTAGCCACCTTAGCCGCTGGTTTAGCCGCCGGCTTAGCAGCCGCCTTCCGTTTACCAGCCGCCGGCTTAGCCTTAGTAGCCGCTACAGCTTTCGGCTTGGCAGCCGGCTTAGCTTTAGCCGCCGGCTTAGCCTTAACAGCCTTAGCCTTAGTAGGAGTAGCAACAGCCTTCTTCTTAACCGGCGCCTTCTTCGGCTTGGCGGCTGGCTTCTTAGCCGGCTTAGCCGAGCCAGCCGGAACCTTGGGAGGCAGCTTAAACGAAGCCTTAACCTTAACCAGCTTGCCATCAGCAACATTCTTCTTCAATTGTGTAGACAACATTTTTTTATAATTAGCCGGTAAACTCTTATACTTGCCTTCAATAAACTTCCCTATCGCTTGTGAGCTCGACCCAGTCCTCTCCTTCAATGTCACAATTGCTTCCTTAATCATCTGCACATAATAATAATATTAAACATTTCATACCATAAATACATAACATAACACATAATAATAATAATATTAAAACGAAATGAAATGTAAAAAAAAATGAACCTCGAAGTAAGTTGGGTGTTGAGGAGGGTTCTTAGGAGCAGAAGGCTTCTTGGTCTTCTTGACCTTGGTGTCAACAACAGGTTCAGCAGTAGCCATTAGATAGAAGAATTAGGTTAGAGATGAATGCAAACAATAGATATCGTGTGTTGTAAAGGTTTGCAGGTGTGACGGGATGATGAGGAATGTGGGGACTTAAATAATCTGGTTCTGGGTTGTGATTGGTTGAAAGGGTGGTCACACGGATCGGGGGGGTTGGGAGTTTTTTAAATGTGGGTCGTTGGATGAGTTGGTATCAACGGTTGAGGTTGTAAGATGTGGAAAGGGTGGATTGAGGTGGATTGAGGGGGGATTAGGGTTTGATGGAAATGGTTGGTGTGTGTTTTTATGTTCGGTTTGTTTTGGGGTTTGTATTGGCTATAGTTGATGGATTTTTTTGAGAGTTTAAGTGTTGTTTGTAGAATTTTGTTGGGTTTTTTATGGTGTGTTTACATGAGATTTTATGAGTTTAGTTTTGGAAGTTATTTGGATTTGAATAGAAGTGGGTCGAATATGGTAGTTTTTTATGGTTATCGTTGGTTTTGAGTATTTTAACTAAACGATTGATGTTGTTATGAGATTAACAGCTTGATTATAGCTTAGATAGTCTAACACGTGAAGTATTATATCTTTTCGACTTGTCATGGACATATTTGGGACATTAGAGTTATTGTTTCATCAAGTGAATGACTTACTTATGTGTTTAGATGTATATAAGAGTTTAACGACTTTCAAACACAAATAAGCTTTGAATTTATAAAACTGATATTTTACTTCCACTATGTGTGTGACACGCAACCAGCAAATGGGTCGAATATCGTAGTTTTTTTATAGAAATCATTAGTTTTTAGTATTTTAACCAAACGGTTGATGTTATTATGAGATTAAAAACCTGAGTATGGCTTAGAAAGGCTAACATGCAAAGTTAAAATTACACTCGGACTTGTCACATTCAGATTTGGGGTTATTAGTGTCATAGTTTTTTTAAGTAAGTCAGCTTTATGAGAGTGAAGACACATATGTCAAATTATTATAGAGAGTTAAATTGTTAGTTGACATATGTAACACCTTAACTTGTAAACATGCAGCGGTGATACGAACCGAAAAATTTCTTACTTATAATACATCTGTGCCCTCACTTGATATTTGAAAACCATGTTAGAACATATTATAGGTGTTACGTATTCCATTATTTCTTATTACATTTAATATGACACGTTGATAAAAGACTACGTGACCACACTCCGTGCAATCTGTGTCCTCACTCGATCCTCATTCATTTGTTGCTTCGTATAGAAGACTCTAACAACATGCAATCACCACATAACCCTAGCATTAGTAAAGTAAGTGACATCATTCAATACTTAAACAATCTAGAAATAACATATAAGGGAAACTCAATGATTATGTGAACTTGTCTCTTCAGTTTTGAATCCATTTCAGTTACAACTTACAATCTCGAATCCGGTCTCTGAATTCTGACATTCGACTTCCATGCATTCATCATTAACATTATGCGTTTGATGTCTTTTTTTTATAGATGCGTTTAAGTTTAGAGTACTTGGCATTGTAGACATCAAGATTTAGGACTTTTAAACGCTATTATATCATGTTGTCAAACTGACCTGAACTAACCTGGACCCGAATAACCCCAACCCGACCAATCGAACTTTAAATGGTTCGGTTATCGGGTCACTTTTTCTAAGCCAAAACCCCTAATAACCCGACCCAAAACACGACACCTGAAAAACTAACCCGAAGAACACCCCTAACCCAAACCTTACATGCATAACAATTCCATATAATCACAAGTTTCCAAACTCCCCGTTCCATTTTACTAACACCCAACATGCGATGCTTCAAAAGTTGAATGTTATGTGGAAGCAATTGGATTAAATACTTCAATTGCCTCCATGTACTTGTGATTCTTCAAAAGATTTTAACAATTTCAGTCAAATGATCAAGCTAATGCATTTTTTAATGGAGTTAGATAGTTGTTATCAAGCTGTTAGAACCAATTTGTTAACTATGGATAACTTGCCTTCTGTTAATGAGGCTTATGCTATAGTGTCTATAGAAGAGTCACATACAAACTCTAGTGGTACTAACAAGAAAACTCAAACAATTGGTTTTTTTTAGCTAAAACCAATCAGTTTGTAGATTTTAATAAAAGGTTTGGTAATAAAACTACTAGTCAATCTACTTTAAAGTGTGCACATTGTAATAAAAATGGCCATCCTGCTAAAAAATGTTTTGAGTTAATAGGTTTCCCCCCTTGGATAAGGTCAATGGTGAATCAGGATAAGAGGATGGGGATAATAACAGTAGTAATAACATACTGTTGACAATAATACTCCTAATGCTTCTTTAACTAATGGTCAATTGATTAAACTTTTGAGTCTTTTAAGTGAGAAGACAAAAAAAACCCACATAGTTGCAATGTTTTAGGTAGCTTTTTCTGTGCCAATGTGTGTGGTAAACCTATATTTGGGTTTGCAAGCAATGTAGGGACTAAGATTAGAATTGGATGGATTATTAATTCAGGAGCTAGTCAACATATGGTTACAAATGATGTTGAATTAACTGATTATGTTGAAGTTACTGATTTAAATATTCATGTAAATCATCCTAATGGTACTAAAGCCTTGGTAACTAAGATTGGCAATGTTAATATTGCAAATGGAGTTATTTTAAAAGAGGTGAATCGGTTGTTCCTCAATACAATGTTAATCTTATTTCTGTACACAAATTTGCTAGGGATAATACACTTTATGTTGGGTTTGATGAGAATAAATGTTATATACAGGACTGGTTAACCAAGAAAGTCACGGTGACTAGTAAACAGCTTGAAGGGTTGTAATTGTGTGGCAGTGCTTGTTTAGATAGTAAGGTGTGTTTTAGTAATTCTGAAATATACAACATTTGGCATGCTAGGTTAGGACATCATTCTGAACAGGTTGTTAAGATTCTTAAAAATAAACTCAACATAGGAGAACATGATAAAAATCAACCATGTGAAGTATGACATAGAGCTAAACAACATAGAGAACCCTTTCCATTAAGTGAACATAAAACAAGTCAACTTGGTGAACTTGTTCACTTAGATGTTTGGGTCCCCATAGAGTTGTTAGCAGAGTTGGTTTTAGATACTTCTTGACAATTGTTGATGATTATTCCCGAGCTGTTTGGGTGTGTTTGTTAAAAAAATAAAACTGGAGTGTTTGAAAACATTAAAGACTTTGTTAACATCATTCCAACTCAGTTTAATAAACATATAAGATGTTTCAGAAGTGATAATGGACTTGAATTTGTGAATCATCAAATTAATGATAAGTTTTTGTAATAATAAGGGAATAATCCATCGAACAATTTGGAATTGTTTGAGACAAAAGATAGGCATTTGCTTAATGTCGCTAGAGCTCTTATATTTCAAAATAACATTCCTATTAAGTTTTGGACATAATGTGCCTTGACTGTTGCTTATTTGATTAATATGACACCTTTTGGAGTTGAGTTAATAGCCGAAATCGTCCCTGAGGTTTGGTCACTTTTGTCACTTCAGTCCAAAACCCAAACCTTTTACATCTGGGTCCTTGAGTTTTATTTTTCTTGCCAAATTTGTCCCTGACAAGGTTTGGGTTTTGGAATGAAGTAGCAAAAGTGACCAAAACTCAGGGACGAATTTAGCAAAACCCAAACCTTTTCAGGGACGATTTTGGCAAAAAAAATAAAACTGAGGACCCAGATGTAAAAGGTTTGGGTTTTGGACTGAAGTGGCAAAAGTGACCAAACCTCAGGGACGATTTTGGCTATTAACTCTTTAGATTTTTTAGGAGGAAAAACACCTTATGGATTGTTGTATGGTTTTGAACCCTTTCTAGATTATTTCAAAAATTTTGGTTGTCTGTGATTTTGTACTATTTTAAATAAAACTGATAAGTTTAATAGTAAAGCTGAAAAATGTGTTTTTATAGGGTACTAAAATAAAAAAAGGGTTATAAAGTGTTTAGTCTTGATAGCAAATCAATGGGTATTCAAACAACAAGGCACAAGATTATGATAAGGCAGACCATGTGAGTACTGTAAATGATAACAATACTAATTCTGAGGGTGATACTTCTAAGTGTGCTAATATTGGTAGTGTTAGAAAATCCTCTAGAAGTCATATTTTTCCAAATAAATACAATGAATATGTTGTGGAAGGTAAAGTCAAATATGGCATTGAGAAAGTGGTCAATTTGTCAAAACTGTCTTTTGATTCTAAGTGTTTTGCTTCTACTTTGTCTAAGGGTCATGAACCTATAAACTTTAAGGAAGCTTTTAATAGTCCTGAATGGATTCAGGCTATGAACAATGAGATAGAAGCTCTAAATAGGAATGATACATAGTCCATTGTTGATATACCTAAAAATAAAAACATTGTTGGGTGTAAATGGATTTTCAAGATTAAGTATAAATCTAATGATGAAATAAAGAGGTACGAAGCAAGGTTAGTTGCTAAGGGGTATAGTAAAATAGAATGGATAGATTTTGATGAGACTTTTGCTCCTATTGTCAAAATTGTTATAGTTAGATGTGTAACATCTTTAGATGTTCATAACAATTGGGATATGAATCAATTAGATATAAATAATGCATTCCTTTATGGTGACTTAAACGAGGAAGTTTATATGAAACTTCCTAAGGGTTATTTCAATAAAGAAGAAAACAAAGTGTGTAAGTTAAAGAAATCTTTGTATGAACTAAAGCAGGCTCCTAGAATGTGAAATGTAAAACTTGTGAAAGTATTTATTGGAATTTGGCTTTCAAAGAAGTAAATGTGACCATTCTATGTTCTTTAAACATATTGATCCTGTCTTTGTTGTTCTTCTTGTTTATGTTGATGATATGTGGTTACCGATAACTCTGTAGTTGAAATAGAAAACATTAAAAGGTGTTTAAACTTTAAAGACTACGTTTATAATAAAAGATTTAGAAAAATTACAATATTTTTTGGAATATAAGTTAAAAAGAAAAAGAGGAGTTTATTTTGTCTCAAAGAAAATATTGCACTGATTTGTTAGCTGAGTATGGAATGTTGGCATGTAAACTTGTTAATGTTCCTATTGACCAGAATCATGTCTTATCATCCTTAATGGCTAATGATTCTACACTTATTGAAAATGTTCCTAGTTACCAGTAACTGTTTGGAAAGTTAATTTATCCCATACTAGACCTGATATTTCTTATATTGTGCATTTATTGAGTTAGTTTATGCATGCACCTTTAAGTGGTCATTTAAAAGTTGTTTTTAAACTGCTTAGATACTTAAAACTTTCTCCTGGTAGATGGATTAGATTTAAAAAAAAGTGACCAATTTTATCTGGTTGCCTTCTCTGATTCCGACTGGGGAAAGTGTGTGAGTACTAGGAAATCAGTGACTGGGTTTTGTGTCTTTCTGGTAAACAACTTAGTTTCTTGAAAAAGTAAGAAGCAGTCTACTATTTCAAGGTCCTCAACTGAGGCTGAGTACCAAGCCATGTGTGTAGTGACTTGTGAGGTAATGTGGCTGAGAAATTTGTTGGAAGAATTAAGTGTTGTTGTCAAAACTCATATGGTATTTCGGTGACAATAATGCAGCTATGTCTATAGCTGCAAATCCAGTTTTTATTTTTTTTATGATAAGGGGTTGTTGGCAACTGCTCATGAGGAATTATGCAAAAGATTGTGTTTGCATGACCCATTTAGGTAAAAGAATTGTGTGTGTGAGTGGGGGGGGGGGGGGTGGGTGGGTGTTGAAATGATAAGGTAATATGTTTTGTTTTCAATTCTTTTACTTTGTTTATTTACTATTCTTTTACTTATAATTGTATTATATTTTTTGTGAGGTTAAATGTGGAGTTGGGCTGATAATTAGAAGAGTGTTAGAATGTGGATGATATGTTCGGGGCTAGTCCAGTAGTAGCAGCCCAATAGCAGATTTGCCAGTCCAGGATTAGCTTTGTGGATGGTCATCATCAGTGGGCTTGTACAACTTATGCCTTAGTTAGACCTAGTCTTCTCTTTCGATAGAAAATCCTACATTGGGATTGGATTATAGGAAAAGTAATATACCAAGACTTATCTATTCTAAAGAAAATTCATAGACATTCTCTTACATCTGACTACTTGTGACTACTTGAGTCCAAGCCTACCGGGAGAGTGTGTTTGTTGTACTCTCATCTCAACTGTCGAGTAGAGTGATCCGTATGCTATTTTAATCCAACGGTGGTCAAGTGCTAAGATTGTGCTTTTTAATAGAAGGTTCTACGCAGGAGTATAACTCTTTCTTTCTCTTTTGTTATGAGTTTGGCTCAGATATTTTTTTTGTGTTCTCTCTATATTTACTCGCTTTCGTATAAATAGGTCTAGGGTTTCAAAGTTGTTTGTTCAGATACACCTTGTATCTGTTTTGTGTTGAAGTCTGTGTAGATTTGTTGATTAGTATTGAGAGTTGTTTTTGTATAAGAGAGTTTTTGTTGAGTCAGTAGAGAGTTTGTAAAGATCTTGTAATATTTTGGTTCTCTTTTTGTTCTTAATAAAGTTCTTCGAGTTTCTGGTATCATATCATGATAGATATGAGTGATGGATAAAATCATAAAAAGGAAGTAAAGTGTGACCGATACAAGAGAGGGTAGGTGTAAGCGCCATAGCATTTCCGATGATCACTTTTTCCGAATCGAGATAAGCCAAGATCCAAGGCCATGTAAGTGGAGGTGAGTAGTAGAGAATCCATGTGTTGATGGTCGATCACCATAAGCATATCTTATGAAGTGAAACTGGGCTTAGCTTCCAATCCAAAATATAAACAGACTTGTTAACTTGTTAAATCATAGATAAACATTTCGAGGTTGGGCTAAATTACTAAAGGAATTCATTAGGCATGTGGAGTTGGGCTGTAGCACAATTTTCATCAAATAGACTTGGATCAAAATAAGAGTAAACAATTACAAAGTGTGACCCATGGGCCAAAAGTTAGATTTTTCGTAAGTCGTAACCCAATTATACCGGCCGCCACTACTAGAGTTTGCTATGCAAAATAAGTTGCTTTATATATGGAGCCATTGGAGCCTCATGCAAGCTGGTGATAAAATCTGTTGTTTAAGGTAGCAACGGTCACTGGCATACTCAGGATGTTAATTGATGGTGGTAATCGGGCTTGCCGGTACCGATTTTGTTTTGTTGGAATCGATCAGTTCGTCATGGTATCAGTACGACACTAACACATTTATAGCTTACGATACAAAAAAATACTTTATTTTGAATACAACTTTGGTTTCAACGGAACTTATACCGGCACAACGAGAAAAAAAAATTAAACATTGTTGCACATCCAACTTTTTAAAAAAGCTTAACGTACACAAATTATTAAAAAAAATAATTAAGGGTGAAACGCATATTATCCAATTTATATTTATTAATAGTTAAACGTTTATGAATAGTAACTTTCGTTTGTGATTGGAGGATTTGGGCGGTGACACGCGTTTGTCCTCTCCTCCCTTCTTTGCTTTCACCCAGGCCACTTTTTTTTGTCGTTCTACAAAAGCTTAACCCTTCAATGTTGCGTCCTTCGCATGCGGTTTGTGCTTTCTCCGTCTTCCCCTGTGTGGATGGTGGTGTTTTTAGTGATGTCCGCCGGCGATAGTGGCACTGGGCGTCGGTTTTGGCCATGCGAACAGTGTTCCACCAATCCTTCAAATTACTATGTACATATATAATTGCGCAGTGGCTATAGATCATGCTTTTGGCGATTATGCAGTTGCTACTCGTATGTGGTGCCTTATATCCTGGTAGCTAGGTCGTGTGCCAATGTTTAGAAGTTCAAAAAATATGATGACGTAGTTAGAGCATTGAAAGTAAAAAAAAAAAACAAGAAATTACTTGATTGGGGCGAATACGTTTGTTACTTGTTGGGTACTAGCAATTTGGAGGTTAAGAAACGACTTGGTCTTCACAAAGAAACGACTTGGCTCCGGACCCCCGGCCGGTCCGGGTTGGCACATCGGACCACTATGGCATAGAACCGGCGACCCGGCCGGTTGGACCGGGAAACCGGCCGGTCAGACCAGGAAAAAAGAGGTCGGACTGTTTTTTTCTTCTTTTTTTTGGATTTTTATTTGTTTTTGGGCCGGTTCGTTGGACCAGTCGAACCGGTGACCCGCCGGAGACTCCAGTTCGACATCCGGTCCGGTTCTAAAAACATTAATTTTTAGTCTAACTCAGATTATACATGTCCAGATAAGCCAGCCTCGCTCACGTATGCCCTCGTTCACTGTATGCATTAGCCACTGTTGCCAAGCATCTTCGGTCATTGGTACTAGATGCTAATATACATCTGATGAACCCATCCCGCTTTGTTAGACTTAATATTAGTAAATATGATTTTCCTTTTTTTTAAACCCAAATTTAATATTACTCTTTACTCTTTTTCTGGAGCCTAAAAAGGAAAATTCTATATTTAATTGATTGGGTTTGCCGTGTTTTTAATGAAGTTTAATGTTCAAAAAAAAAATACAATTATCAATATTAAGAAGAAAATCGGTATAATTTATTTATATACCTTTATACCACTTGATATGATAAAGTTTTGGAGTATTATACTCGTCGAGTATTGGAAACATGAAAAGTCAAAAGAGATGTATATGCAAAAAAACATCAATTCTTTTGCAACATATGATATGAAAATATTACATACGAAACTATGATAGTCCATTTTAATCATAAAGCATAATACAAAATGTGATTATGATGTGTTGTCTCTCTCACATGTCAAAATGTCTTTTGAACTCTCATATATACAATGTTACAATGTGATTATCTATTTAAAATTTATTTTGTATTGAAAGTGTAACTGTAACACAAAATATTTTGAAAACCGGACCGGCCAGTCATACCGGGAAACGGACCCTGGCCGAACCCCGCTAGTGCCATTGAACCGCTTTGACCCGGCGACCCGGCCGGTCGGACCGGTTTTTTTTTTTTATTTGCTTCTGTGCCGGTTTCTTTGGATCGGTCGGACCAGTTAGACTGGCGGATCGGTTTTACGTCCGGTCCAGTTCTGAAAAACTTTGTCAAAAACTATCCGAGCTTGGTTTAGGTGAAGTGATACTGGACTCCACGTGTTTACACTCCTTATGATATCCAATGAGAAAACACCAATGAGGTGACATAAAAGTCAAGATTCCAAGAATGTGACACAAGTCAAAATCAACACTTTGTTTTTGTTATGAAAGAACATATTTTTGACTAAATAGAGCACACATAATTGACTCCTTATCTCACTCAACAATAAATGATAAATTCAACAACTCCAATTGCACCCAACAAAACTTGCTATATATAGAGCAGGATCATACACATACTGCCACCACAAATTAATATAGTCAACCGGACTAACATTTTAAATACACCACAATTCCATCATCCTTCAAATTAATCCAACATTCTAAACAATGGTGACTTTCTTTAAGCCAATTACATACCCAATTACCAAAAAAACAAACCCTACACTAATCTTGAAACAAAATGAAAGAAAATATAAAATAAAATAAAAAAACATTCTTAAAGATTAATAAACGAACCCCACAAGGACCACCGAACGATTTGATCAAACCTAGCCATAATTTTAGCTCCAAATATACCCGAAAACCCCGTTAAAATATATACAGGAGCAACCCTACCCGACCCGATACGATCAAAGAAGCAGACAATAGAATAAGTAACAGGGGACTAAAGGTGTGGTTAAGGTATTTTAAGTGTTTGCAGACTGTGAAGGTAACCTTGGGTGGTTATGTTCACCTTCATAGGTGACTATGAGCATTGTTGAATCTTCCAAACATCTCTCCACATGTTTTCTTGCTGGACAACCTCTCATGCTGCTACACTTATAATAACCCCTGCTCACAAATACATACATTTTCTGTTAAATTACTTAACCGAAGTTTACATATGATCTCGTAAGATAATACAAAATCCCATTTCAATAATAGTAAAAATTGTATAGAGCTCATACTTTACACTATTCGATCTATTGACTCATCTAGGATAAACTAACCATATTTTTTCGACGATTGTTACAAAACAATTCGCAGTAGACAGACTTTAAAGTGTAGAGTATATGAAGAAACCGCCGTTTGTTTATCTCAAAACCAATTGCCAAAGAAATACTCACATACACTACTAAACCTTTAACAAGGTATTCAAGTGCAGACCCCATAGACAATATAGGTCCACGGTCCGCCCTATAACGTTGTGGTCCTACTAAGTCACGGAGGGGCTAAAAATGTGCCTGCCTCAACCCCATTCAATATTTATAGTTAATAAAGGTTTTTAAAACTTTAGTATAAATCATAAGTCAAAAAAAACTTCAGGCTCCACAACATAAACAACCCATGGATTTATCATCTTAAAACCAACTGCATTTAATAGGAATCACATTTGGAACACACATATAGAAGATTAGTTGTAATGCGGTCAATGCGTGCTAGCACTTTAATCGCATTCTCTTAAAATGAATGTTTCCACGCCTATTACGACCCAAAGACGAAACGGAAACAAAAACATGCTAATCATCACATGCTATTACATAAAACAAATTATCTTAAGGTTCCTAATTCACAATATTTGACTACATATGAAGCAAAACAAAGGTACCTTGGATGCGGAGAACCCTTGATAGGCTTCTGACCATACTTCCTCCACGAATACTCGTCAGGAGGGATATCCGCAAGCTTGTTACTAATAGCAGGCACTTTGATTGATCTCTTAATCCTATGTTTTCTGATCAAACAAAACAAATTAACCATATTATTATCTTCATAACTTTTTATAGTAAAAAAGTCAAATAAATATACGACGTTTATTTATTCCACAATAAAAGGGCAAATTTACAACAGGATGACATGTAAACAGGCAACAAGCTGCGCCGCAACTCCTTTCTGAATAGCAAACACTATCCTAGTGAGCATAAAACATATAGTTATAAAATGTATGATATTAAGTATTAACCTCTTTTTGGAGCAATGACATCTACCAGAACTCCCACATTTGACACTCCCATCATCACCTCTAACCGAACACCGCCTTTTGTGTTGATACGCAGCTTGATCAGCCGAATGAGACGACGAACCAATTAACCGAAATGACCCCCCATCCAAATTAGCCACACTCCCTTCAATACTTAAAGAAGACATAAAGGACCTATTTGAAGACATTGTAGGAGTGCAAGTTGAGCTATCAAAATTCAAACTAATCCCACTACTACTACTACGCCTATACATCATCTCAGCTTGCTGCTTAAGCTTTTGCTGTTGAAGATAATAATAACTAGAATTATTATGAGGGGCATTTTGGGAAATACTAAGGGACTGCTTCCCACTTGAACTTAACTCAAGTGAAGGCTGAATGTTATTATTATTATTATTATTCCCTAAAGACAAAGTAGTGTTGTTAACAACATTTGTTCCAGTTTCTTTAACTGGATGAGAGTCTAACAACAGTTGAAGAGGCTTTGGTGGCTGATGGTTAGGGATAGGGGCTGGAAATTTCTTGACCATTTTAACCCTGGCATGACCAACACCATTATCAAGTAAAGTAACAACTTTCTTGAACTTAACCACTGCATCCCCTGTTTGTACCATTAAGTTTTTGTACTGAGCTTCATCTTGTGGTTTATTACACAAAAGACTCAGAATTTTATGGCAACTTTCAACAGCAGCTCTATTAGCAGCTTCAACTTCTTCCATATCTTCACCAAATTTTTTTTGATTTTTTTTTGAATAAATAAGTTACAATCCAAGAAACTTATACTGCAAGATTAATCACAAAAAAACCCATCAAGAAAAACTAAAACTTTAACAGAAAAAACATGTTAATTAAAAAATCTTGAAAATGTTTTACCTTGTTAAAGGTATGATTATGAGTGAATTAAGGGGAAAGGGTTAGGAGGATTATGAAAAGGATGAAGACCCAGATGGAAACAAAGATAAAAAACAAGTTAACAGAAGAAATCAAGAGGAATAAGGTTATGAATTTTAAACAAAGTTGAGAGCATTTTGATAAGGGAAGTAAGAACCGAAGAATAACAATATTATTATTATTATTGTTTAAAACACCATATGGGGTTGTGTTGTGGGAATTGAGAGAAAGAGGTGTGAGAGAGAAGACTTTTGTTGCTTCACGTAGAGAGAAGTGAGAATTCACACACCCAACAGAAAGATAAATGGCATGGTATTATATTTTTTTAAATTTTCTCAGTTTTCTAGAGAGAGAGAGAGAACTGCTGTAATAAAAAACCAGAGGAGAGAGAGGATTTTAGGAGTAAATAAAGAATGAGTAGAGAGAGAGCAAGAAGAGGAGGTCAGGGGAGAAAACTGCAGTCTGTGTCACATATTTCAAAAGTGGGGCCCACCATGGGATTAGAGAGAATATAATGTAAATTAAAATAATATTAGCATTTACACTAGTTATTAGGGTGGGCGGGAGCGCTACCAGAATTGGACACGGGTAGCCCACTATCAGCACGGTAATATCGCCGCCACCCATGCTGGTAGGGGTCCCGTGAACCGTTTGCTGCTTGTAGTTAATGGACCGGTAACCATTGATAATAATTACAACGGTCGATTTTTAGTATTTATTATATTACTTTTTTGACCGTTTGAATGAATTTAATATAAAACGGTAACAATCTTTTGACCGCTAATCTAATATAAAACCAAATCCAAGTCCAATCCCTCCCCCACTAAACTGTTGATCAAAATATTATCAATTTTTCAGCTTCAAGTTGATAAAAAATGGCAAACCAAAACCCAAATCCAAATCCAATCTCACCCCACTAAACCGTGTGCGAGCACCAATCTGGAACTTGGAGGATGAACTCGCCTTGGTGAATAGCTATATTGTTGTTCAAGAGCAAAACCCCAGCGAAGGCAAGGTTTTTTTGGAAAGCGATTGTCACAAGATTCAATGAACAAATGGGTGAAAACATTCGTTCAACGAACGCGATATATGAGAAGTTTGTATCTTTAAAGTCGAAGTGCGCAGTATTTCAACAATTATTCGTTAATGCGATGAACGACAATCCGGCTTTAAACGAAGATGAATTGATTGAAGAAGACCCTAACCAATACCAAAACCTACACAATGACAACTACCCGAGGGTCGAGGTTTGGAGAGCTATGAGAGGACGTTTTATAATATAGTCGTGTTACTACTATTTATTTACTTTTTTAAGTAATGGTTTGATGTCATGTATTGATGTTATTTTATGGAATATTATCTAATTTTATTTTATTCAGTTTAATAATATGTTTGATTAATGTTTCTTTAAAAAATAAATAAAAAATAAAGATTTCAGTGAAGTGAATCCGTTAAGTGCTGCCTACAAAAAAAGTGTTTCAGTGAAGTAAATCAGTGAAGTGACGTGGCAGTGCAGGATTGGTTAAAATCAGTTAAGTGAAAATCTAAATCTAGTTGCGCCCCTTATGCCCTTATACTATGAGTAGTGCTGAAAACTAACTTTTAGCGAAGAGTTTATGAAATGTTTGGCGGGATGTTTGTTTGTATTCATTTGTTTAATAAATGAATAAACACAAACAAAAAATTTGTTCGTATAGTTAAATGAACGGACATGAACAGAGGTCGCGTTCATTCATTTATGTGTGTGAACGTTCAATAACGTGTTCGTTTGTGTTCGATAGTTTAATAAGGTTTTTATTTTTTTATAATGTTTTTCACATTATTTAACTTTTTGTTATTTTACACTAATAAATCAATTATTTCGTGTTAGGTAAATAGATGGCTATGTGAGATCAATAAACCATATTTTTAATATATTTATTAAATAAATAATTAATGAAGAGTTCAAAATTAAATAAATAATTAAAATTAATGAAGACTTTAAGTTTAAGATGCAAGCTTAGTATTTTAGACACTACCTTATTATGTTTTACCAATATTATTTTAAGTACTAAATATAACTTTTGGTATATCTAATTAATTTCTTAATATAACGTGAATAATTCGATTTTATTCTAACGTTAATATATGTCTCTTTATGTTTGTTTCCGTTCATGAACACTTCTTTGTGTTCGTTTGTGTTCATGAACACTTGTTTGAGTTTATTAATGTTTGTTTGTGTCCGTGTGCGTTCATGAACAAAATTAACAAACGAATACGAATATGCGTGTTTTCTTAACAAACGAACACGAACAAAAAATCTTGCTCGATAAGTGTTGATGAACTGTTCGTGAACACATAATTTCCTTAACAAGTGAACACGAACAAGACCTTGTTCGTGTTCGTTCGGTTCGTTTGCAGCCTTGACCATGAGGTGTGGGAACGGGGAACCTATGTGGCATCCATCCCTGTCGGGGAATTACCCCCTCCCCCCCCCCGTCTTAATTTCGTTGACCACGGTGCAATATCCCCCTCCTCTTTTTTCCTCCTTTTTTTTGTTTTCTTAACCCAGTGTGTTCACAATTCTTCTCACCATTTCATTTGGAGAAACTGAGTCTGGCCCCTCTTTTCATTTGTGTGTGTGTGTCTGATACTCCCACGGAAGAATGTCAGCAGAGTAAGGAGGAAGATGGGGGGTGTCTGGTTTTAGAGAGAGTGTGGTTTTGGAGAAGATGGGTGAGATTTAGAGAAGATGAGTTAAGGAGGAAGATGGGTGGGGGGGGGTGTCCGGAAGATATCAAGTTTTTTTTAACACTTAAAAAGGGGAAGGGGGGAACCATTTCCCTCATTTGGAGGAGGGGAAAAGGGAAACGATGTGGCGTTGATGTGGACAATGGGAATGGGAAACCACACCCCTTGGTCTTAAAGTGTGTTTGTATGTATATTTAAATGCTTTATATTCAATTTAAACTTATTATATTGAGATCAATATCGTAAATCTTTTATACCAAGCTAGTTGGTTGCTCGCATGATGCGGCATGTAACATATAGAATGTTAGGGTGTGCATGATTCAGTTAATATCTTTAATCGAAGTCGAAACTAAAGTCATCGGTTAGTCTATTTTATGAAACAGCCAGTTTTTGGTTAATC